>CATIWF010169313.1:0-18105 GCA_949630135.1 Balakata baccata
AGCAAGCTAATCTTCTAGAAATCTTATGCCATTGATGACAAAACGCAGAGGTCATGAATGGTCATGATTCTCCACCCCACACTCACAAATCACAATCGAGAATTGATTCACTCTCTGTGGCTGATTATTTCAAAGCCCACGTTGCATAATCAACAAGAAAGGGGAAAAACCACACAACCATGAGAATGCCTTCCACTTGTGCAGCATTCTTTATTTTAACATCTTTACCAATCATGGCATCCATAAGCTTTGACTGTGCTCAAAACCACCAATCAATAAACTTGGTTGATATTAAATTAATAATTTTGCTACTATATATTTGAAAAAATTCAATCACTTTTACATTTATAAAATATATTTATATAAACAAAAATTCATTACATTATGTTCAATTTATGATAAATGCATATATAAATTTCGTTTAATTCGAAAACTAATTTTTATTTATATTTACATATATGTTGAAATAAAATTAAAAATCCAAAACTATATAATGCCAATAGAAAAAATAAACATTATCTAACAAAATATGTATAAATTGATACAAAACTCTTACCACTTAATTATATATGAAATTTGAACTTTTCTGTATCTAGCTACTTTAAATACTTTTAAATTAGTATTTTATCCCTCTTGTGAAGTCTTAGTCGATATCTACTAAATTAATCGGACTTGGGGAAAATAAACATTGAAATCATTGTATGGGGTTGATGAAAGTGGGACACACATATCACACAACTGCTCTATTATTATTGTAAATATTGAGTTTCACTATTGCTGAACTGAACATAAAGCCGACCGAAGAAATGGTCAACTTTGAATCGTAACATGCTTTTGTAAGTGGGTAGTCATTAATTGCAGAGAAAATAGGGCACCTATTTTATGGTGGATGGTGCCTAGTCATCTTCTTAATTTGTTCAAAAGACATTTATTCTAGATCCTTAAGTTGGATTTAGTATATGAAAACTTCGTCCCAACCAAACCATATACTTCACGATTATTATAGGAATTTTTTTTATTAGGTTTATAGAGTATTATATGTTAAAAACTCTATTCTTTCTTGAAAACATAAACTTATTTGTAAAAAATATATATATAACAAATAAGTTACTGACTACATGTATTATAATATCGGTTTTCGTTATTGTTTTACAATTTCATCTTCTGGCATTTCTCATTGGCCTTTTTTCTTGATATATGTGGAGTGAGTTACACAGTGGCTGAGCCAAGTTTCAAAGTCAACGGAGACAAACTTATTTTTCTAGAAAAATCTCTGAAGAGATAAATATATTTTTTTAGGAAAGTAGATATTAAAAATGGTATAAATTTGTACATTATTATATACATTTTAAAATAGCAAGAGAGACAATTGTCTATCTTTAACTGTATGTACCCCATCGTTAGAGCTGCAGTATTGGTTAGTTGTTTATCTGTAAATTCAGCTCATATTTTTGTATAATAAAATAATTAATTGTACTTAGAGAATAAAGCTTGATAATTGTAAATTTACTATTATTTTAAAATAATTTTATCAATATAATTTGAAGTTGGATTCAATACAATTATAAGCTCTTATCTTGTCTTTCAAATTTTCCGTATATGAGATTGAGTACTATGACATTTTCCATCAAGTATAACTATAGTTTTGGTTAAATTGTCATACAATTATAAGTTTTTATTTTATCTCTTAAAAATTCAATGTATGATTGTTTCTATTGTTATCCTTAGGCATAATTGACCTTAGTCCAGTTATCATATATATATATAATTTTTTTTTCTATTTGGGTCTTTTCTTTATTATTTTTTGAGTCATAATAAGCTTATTTATTCTTTAATTTTAGTCTTTTTACTTCGTGAGTCTCTTCTTATACACCATATAATTAGAATTTGATAGGTCTTAACATTCAAGTGTAATAATTTATGATCAATGCAAAATAATTTAAATCAATCTAGGCATTTATTTTATATCTTAAACTTTTGATGCAAAATTGTCTCTATCAATAATATAAATAAAGATATAAATAAAGTGCAAGTAAATTTTTTCATTATTACACAGGGCACTTGGCTAATAACAGCGAGGGACATAAAAGTAACAAAATATTAGTTTGGTGAGGTTGTCTTCCAATATCACAACATAAATTATATTGACTAATATTTCAATTACAAAAAAAAAAGTTATAGAATAAAGAAAATTAGGGTAAAACTAAAACATTATTATTCATGATTTCATAAAAATCAACTTATAAGAGTTTTTTTTTTTTTTTTGAAAAGATAAGAGTTAGGTGTTAAAGTAGGAATTTAAGCCATTTTCATTTTTTAGCCAAAAATTACCAAACTTTTTTTAGCCTATTAATTAGTTATCATAATTACTTCATTTCTTTGTCAATTTTTGAAATTATTTTTGCATTAATAGTCCGTTTTAATCCGACATATTATTTTAAATTAATTTGAAATAGGAATGGGGATGTGACGAACATTGGATGAAATTTTATTTTTGTATTTTTTAAAGAAAGGTTGTGCTAAATAATGTATATATTGAACAATTTGTGTTGCCTTTACAAGATTAGCAAACATATGATAAATTGGTGATATGAAAGATAGTAAGAAAAAGTGGATTTTACATAAATTATGGGTTTTTTTTTTCAAAAAAATTATCGATATTTTTTATCTTTTTTATTTTTATTAAATGTATTTCAATTTTACTTTTTTTTTTAATTTTCTTTTTTCCTTCTCCTGCAGAGGTCTCCTGCTCTAATCTTTGCAAACTTATATTTCTATAACCCTGGCAAGTCTCTGAATCATATCTTCAGCAATTAACGGTTCCCAAAATGAGCAGCAACAGTAGTTCGCCACCGCTAATTGCGCCGCCGGAGGAAGATGCTTAGATTCAGTCCTATCAGAAGTTACTTCCTCATTAGCGAACTCTTACTCTCTCTTATCAGGTACCTCAGCTTCTTTGAACTCTTCCATCCATATTATTGGGCGTTTCGATTGAGGTGTTTTTTGTTTTGGTCCGGCTAACAAATTATGTTTTTTTCCCAATTATTGGAAAATTCGATCCCAGGCGAGGCTACAAATATATTTTGACCTGTTTAACTTTTGATAGAAATAAGTTTGACATATTCAGTACTAAAAGTGCATCTATTCTTTTTCTTTTTCTGTTTTTTCTTTTAATTTTGAACAATTTTTTAAAATATACTTAAAAGTATTCTTAAGGTATAATTATAAAATTTTTAATATATTTCTAAAATATTTTCATGGTATATCCGAAGCATTTTCAAGATATTTTAAAAATATTTTCAAAGTATATTTGAGGTGTTTATAAGAAATTTATCTAATCAAGGTGTACCTAAAATATTTTTAAAAATACCAAATCAAGGAATATCTAAAATATTCTTAAAATTATTGAATAAAGAAGCTAAAGTATTCCAGAGATATATCAAATGTGCGCTTTTGATACATTTTGAGAAAACTTTTAAGTGTAAGTACTTCAGTAATATTTTTAGACATTTTTAGTAGTTTTGAAAAATGCTTCATTTGTGAAAATATTATTGTAATATGTAATTTATCATCCTTTTAGTATTTTTGAAAATTTTCCTAAAAAAATAACAATATATTTTGGGCCATCAAAGCCCATAACTATTCATATAAATAAGAGAAAATTCTACAGCCTTTTTATATTTGGGTGTTTTGCCTAGAGCTCTCAACAAAGGCCTTAGACCCATTTTCTACAAAAGACTTGTGAAATATATATATATATATACTAGAAACTTTCAAGGGTTTATAATATAATTATATAAAAGAAAATAAAATAAATTTAAGTTGAATGTATGAATAATCAGCTAGAAAATTACATGAAATTGTATTTAAAAGTAGTGTGTATGAATTAACACGAAACTTTTTTTATTTTAATTAGAGATTTTGAGTTTAATTTCTAGGTATACAATTACCTTAAAACTCTTTGTTATAGTATTTTACCGCTTTTCGGGATCGTATCTAATACGAGTAGAATTAGTTTCAGTCCATTAACTTATAGATAGAAGATAAATGTGGTTTTGCAAAAAAAAAAAAAAAACATGAAAGTGTCTAGTCTTTGCTCATTAAAGAAATGGATAAAATAAAAGAAGAAAATGAATAGATAGACCTAAATGATTTATTTCCACATTACAAAAGATTGAATGTTTCAAGAGTTGGAAACTTCCAACGTGGGATTTTGTACTTCAACTATGTCCTAGAACAATGGTTGAAAAATACAAATTGCTGACCGTTGATTTTGAAATTTTGACATGTTCTTGTTCGGCTGGAATATGGCGCATGGGACCAAATTTTGTCATTTAGGCTTCGATCCTATGTTCTAAGTTCGGAACTAACAAGGTTTGGAAATCCATAGTTCATTTTTAAAAAAAAACCATCTAATTATTTGAAAATTTATATTTTTATCTTTTTCCTTAATTAAAGGTATAGAATTTAAACTTTTAATATTAAATATTTTAAGATTTAAGAAAAACCTTCGAATGCACGAAAAAATAAATTAATATGAGGAAAACAAATTAAACCACTTAGTGTTGAATAATCCTCATTACTGTAGCTAATGCGAAATGTGGTTAGAATTTCGACAAATGTACAAATAGAAAATGCCAATATCTTTGGTTCTGGTTACAATCAAGATTCCGGTCAACGGTTTCCTATTTCAGGCACTTTTCAAAAACTTGTACCCAAAGTCAAAACATTCGCCCAGTTCTTGTTTTGCATAATAATTTAAATTAATTAATATTTATTTAATTTTTTTGAATTAAGTTTAATAAGAAAGAAAAAAAGTGCTCCACCTAATTTGACTTATTAATAAATTATTATTATTCTCTCTTTTTCTAAATATGTCTTGTTTAAAATTTTTGCACTTAAATTTGAAATATATTCAAAACATATATAAAAATACGATATTATCGTTAGATTATTAATTACTTATATAAGAAGGAATAGTTATTTATGAAAGAGGCCGCATTAAATAAGAGTAAAATAATTAATATTTATATATAAATGTAAATATTTTAATTTAAAAATATTAAACGACAGTTTTTTTTTTTCAAATGGAAAGTTGATGTTAACATCTAATACTTAATATCAAGAGAGATAATTCAACCAAACTAATTATATAGAATTTCGATATCAAAAATTTCAAAACCTCTTAATTTTTTATTTAATTGTAATGAACTGTGTTGTGAACCCTTTGATTTCGATTTTGATCCTGTTTAGTTTAGTTATTGAATTCAGCTGGTAGCTGTTAATTGATAGCTGGTAATTAAGTGTTTGGTAAAACTGATTGAACTGTTACTGTTAAAATATATAATTACCAATAAAAATATTATTTGTATAATATAAAATATAATCTTTATAATGTATGAATAAAAAAAATAAAATAATTATTTTTATACAATTATTTATTTTAATAATAAAATATAAAAATTATAATAAAAATTTTCAGAAATTTATATTATATAATTTATAAATATAATTAATTAATTTAATATATCTTTAAGGAGACTTCATCTTATCACTTGAATCACCATTAAAAGTTTTACTATTCTCCTTAATGTATTTCAGTGTCAGAGAAAAACGACATAAATCATAATACTCATTTTATATAAAAAAATATCACATACTTAAAATTGTAAAAGTTGATAACCACATATCTGAATTTTTCTTCAAACTTTTTAATGCCTTTAAAGATCTATACTTAAAAATGATAATGATGCAAACTACAATATTAATTTTACACAAAAAAATATGTAATTAAAGTTACAAAAATCAAAAATTACAAATATATTTTTTTGAACTTTCACATATTTTTAATATATTTTTCTCTTATATAATTGAAAAATGCGAAGGTGAAATATAAATATAAGTCAGTGACAATAAATATTAAAATATATAATAATGTCAATTTAAAAAAATAATATATTTATTTTTTTACTAAAATAAATTGCAATTATTTAAAATAAATTTATAAAATAGAGTTTCAAACAACTATTATTTGAAGTTAAAACAGCAAATAAATGTTGTTTGAAATATTTTAACAAATAGTTTTAGAATAGTTTTTCGACATCAAATAGCTAATAACTGTCTCAAAAGCTGAACCACCTGAAAGTGTTTAGAATAATTTTAATTTAATTCAATGATTTTTTTAATATTTTATTTAAAACTAAAAAAATTAAAAATATATATAAATAGTTTTTTTTTTTTTTTTGGAAAGAACACCCGACCCCATAGTAATAATAATAATAATAAAATTCTAAGAAGTTCGTCCTTTATCAGTCTCCACGACCACAAGATATAATAATGAAAAAACTATTCTGTCCAACAAGTCATCACTTTTAGCGGCCGGGATTCATTTCTCTCAACTGGTGGCACGTAAGTCCATGCCCACCAACAATGCGCGTCCATGACGGTAGTCAATGGATTGTCGGCCATGGCGATAGCGACGAGGACACGCACCGCCCATTTGACGGGGCAAGCTCACATACCTAATACACAGAAACACACTTAACCATTTATACTCTTCTCTCTTTAACCCTCACATCCTCAGAGAAAACCTTAACATATTTATTGTTTATAGTAATTTTCGGTGGCGCGTGTTTTTAACTTTCCTTATGGGCCAGTCTGCTTCCGCCACGAAATCTTCCGGTAGTCGGGCTTTGCCTCCTGCTGTTATTTCTAGAGAATCGCAAGATCTAGTCGAGGAAATAACAAATGATGTTGATTATACGGAGGATATTCCCGACGAGTGTTTGGCTTACGTTTTCCAGTTCCTCTCCGCTTCGGATCTGAAACAATGCTCTTTGGTTTGCCGGCGGTGGTTGCTCGTTGACAGCTTTAGCCGGCACCGGCTATCCTTGAACGCAAAAGCTGATATTTTTTCTTATATTCCGGCGCTGTTCACTCGGTTCGACTCGGTGACTAAACTCGCCTTACGTTGTGACCGCAAGTCCATGAGTTTAAACGACGCCGCCTTGGTCACGATCTCGATCCATTGGCAGAAACTGGAGCGCCTTAAGCTCCGTGGCTGCCGCGAAATCACCGACGAGGGTATGGCCGCATTTGCTAAGAATTGTAAGAGCTTGAAAAAGCTCTCATGCGGTTCGTGCACTTTCGGCGCCAAAGGCTTGAACGCGTTGCTAGATCACTGCACGGCTCTGGAGGAGCTGTCTATTAAGCGGCTTCGTGGCATCCACGACGGAGCTGAGAAGATCGCCCCCGGAGCTGCTGCATCGTCTTTGAAATCATTAACCTTGAAGGAACTAGTGAACGGTCAGTCTTTTGAACAGCTCGTTATTGGAGCTAAAAAGCTTAAAACTTTGAAAATTATCCGGTGTTTGGGTGAATGGGATAGAGTACTAGAAATTATCGGAAATGGAAACAGTTTTCTGATTGAGGTTCATTTGGAGAGGATTCAAGTGAGCGATATTGGACTTGCAGCGATTTCAAACTGGGTAAATATGGAGATATTGCACATAGTAAAAACCCCTGAATGTTCCAACTTAGGGCTTGTTAGCGTGGCAGAGAATTGCAAGCGACTTAGGAAGCTTCACATAGATGGATGGAGGACTAACATGATTGGAGATGAGGGTCTAATTGCTGTAGCTAAACAATGTCCTAATCTACAAGAGCTAGTTTTAATCGGTGTAAATGCCACCCATTTGAGCTTGGCAGCTATCGCTACAAATTGCCAAAAACTAGAAAGATTAGCACTTTGTGGGAGTGGAACTATTGGTGATAAGGAAATTGCTTGCGTTGCAGCGAAATGCATGGCATTGAAGAAATTTTGTATAAAGGGATGTGATATTTCTGATATCTCCATTGAAGCACTTGCCTGGGGATGTCCTAATTTGGTTAAGGTGAAAGTCAAGAAATGCAGAGGAGTGAGCAGTGAAGTTGTGGATTGGTTGCAGGAGCGAAAAGCCTCACTTATTGTCAACTTTGATGCCACTGATAATGAAGGATTTGATGCTAGTCTTAGTGATGGACTTCAAGAAAGTAGTGGGTTGGAATTTCCTGTGATGGGTAGTCAAATGGTTGTTGCAGATAGTCCATCAATTAGTACTGGAAGATTGGCACTAATTCGGTCGAAGCTTGGGATTTTTGCGAGCAGAACCCTAGTTGGATGTGCATTTAGCAGGCTTTCAAGCAATGAAGATGGCACTAGCTCAAGTAGCAACCAATGAATGATCCTTTCTAAAATCTATAATATCATGGGATGATGTTTTTTTCCCTGTTTTATCTTCTTTGTTTCCCTTACACAGCATTGATTTTTGTTAGCAATTAAATGAAAACAGCAAAACTGAGATTTCTGAATATCACTGCTGCCTCTTCCATTTCATATGATTATATGTTTCTTGCATTGGCAATTCGTTCCGGTGTATGATTATATTCTTTTGGTTCTGTATGTAAAAACTTTTTATAGATTAAAGTTTGGTGTATTGAAACATTTAATTGGTATAAGATTCAACCATATGGAAATGTAGTCTGTAGGAACATGCTTTCTGCATCCTAAATTCTTTGAACTTCAACATTTCTTCCAATCATATCAGAAGAATTTGATGCAATGAGAGTACCAACTTCTTATGTATATATAGATAAGCATATGGGAATCTGTGGTTTTAACATGAATCTCATTAGTTGTGGAATATGCTTGTTCTTTGAATGCACTTGTGAATATAGAGTAATACCAGCATAACAGAAGCGATTCAGGATATGTTGACTCATATTGTAATTATATATGAGCTCCTTCTCTACATAGTTATCATCACCTTTATCCCAGAAAACTGTATAGTTCGAAAAAGCAAATTGCATGAAAAGTGATTTAGTTGATAAAATATTGTGTTTGCTTCTCATAAAATTCATGTGTAAAGAACTATTATTGTCAAGTGATTTGATTAATATTTTTATTTGTAAAAATTGAGATAATTTTGGAATCGAATTTTTTTGCCATTATCTATCCATGTGAAACAATTTTTTCACCATTAATTGATGTCATATCTTTATCATATTACAATAAATATTATTTGGCAAACCAGCTCTTTTTTTTTTCTTAAAAGTAAGCAAATTGTTCAGCAATACATCGCTAATAAAAGGAGCGACAGTAGCGTTTCACTTCACAAGACTAGCCAATGAATCTGACGCTCTGGCTAAACAATGGGCGACCTGGTTCGTTAATCTTTTGGAACAGGAGATTCTGCACTAAGGTATATCTCTTAACAAACATTGACTATCATCTAAAATTCTACCAAGAGAAGGAGTATCCACAGATGAACAGATAACAGCTTGTACCACTAGCAGGGTGTCACGGATACACACTTGGGACTGTGTGGCGCTCACTTAGGTTGCGTTCAAGCAAACCAGACAAGAGTTATTCCGCTAATTTTGCATATAAGATAGGACATTGGTTAGATTCATGTCAACGACCGAATAACCAATAACATTTGCAAGCATAGTATGATAGCATAATCAAGATAACACATAAATAAAATAACTGATTGCATAAACATGACATAATATCAAAGAGGCACAACTGCACAAAGAAAGGTACATAAATAATTAGAAATCGAGCTAATATTTCATTATATTCGATTGAATATTACAAAGATGACCAAGCCATTATAGAACGTTCATGTGGGTAGGGGGGCAACCCACAAGGCGAACGGGCCCGTCAAGCATCCGATCCGAGCAACTAATCCAATTGGTGACTAGTCACTCCCTCTTAAAGAGTTTAAGGGGCATGTTGAGACCTGGCAGGAGGAGATATAGATATGTTCCAGCCATCACTATCTTGAAATTACAAAAATATAATTATTCTTGAAAAGACTGTTTCGCCCTTTCATTACAAGATTTTTCCCCCTATTACAAGACCCCCATTACAAGATGTTCCCCCTTTACACTCTCCCTCACTCAAATAGTCGACGTCCTCGTCGACTGAATCTTTAAAAAAATGTCGATATGTGGGCTGGAGAAGGATAAGTCTTCGGCTTTTTTCCAAATAGTCTCCTCGTCGCTTTGAACTATCACCGGCTAGATTACTGCATGCGTTCTACTAGAATCTCTTTCACTTCTCTATTGGCAGGTGGTTGCTTACTGATGATCGGTCTGATTGCTTTATTGCGGTTAGCATCTTCCTTGTCTGGATGGTATGACTTCAAGTTGCTAATATGGAACATATGATGAATTTGCATCCACTCTGATGGCTCAATCTTAGAAGAAACTTATCCCACTTTAGCAACAATAGGCACTGGACTTTCATATCTCCTCACCAATCTTCTATTACTATTGCGAAGAAAGCACAATTGTTCTGGTAGTAGCTTCACTATCACCATATCTCCCACTTGAAATTGTTGAAGTCGTCGATTTTCATTGGCCCATTTCTTCATTCTCTAGGATGCTTTCTCTAGATATGTTCTTGCAATCTCTTCATTTTGTTTCCACTCTTTTGTGAAAATGAATGTCTTTGGGTTCTTGCCTTTGTATGGTATATCAAGAGTATAGGGTACCAGAGGTTGCTGACCTGTAATAATCTCAAAATGATTTTTATTAGCAGTTGAGCTCTTTTGGCAATTAAAACAAAATTGGGTTACATCAAGTAAAGATGACTAGTTCTTTTGGCAAGAATTGACAAAATATTGCATTCTTTCAAGAGACTGTTTTTGCACAGGAGCCCCAAAACGAGCCCTTAAAGAACAAATAAATCTTGTCTCCATAAGTTTATTTATTTAATTGTTTCTGCAACTAAGCTACTACTGGAAGGCTGAAGTGAATATAGAGCATTCAAGGCTCCTTTGTGTGAATATTCAACAATTCTATGAGGTCCCTTGCAAAGAAAGCAATAGATGGGCTTTGTAGCACCACTTTGCAATCTGGCCTCTTGATTCTTCATACTTTGGAAACTAAGAGCCATAGTCCGGAAGGTGAGGTCATTTTCCTCAAGTCCTAGTTTGCTATTGAGCTTCTTGTCGAAAGTCGAACTCCAATTTTGCCTCTTACTTCCTCCAAGAAATTGATTGGTCTGTTCTCCTCCCCCAATAGAGGTCCTATTCCATTTGTTCGAATGCCTGTCTACACTTACAGCAGATGTGAATTTTCTCTTAGAGTTATTTTCCGAATAATCAAGGTTTTTAACAAATGTGATAGTCGTATGATGGTCTTTAATTCCCCGTCGGTATAATTTATTTTTGGACCAAAGTTCCAACCCTTTCATAAAGTTGAAAAATTTATCTGCATCTGGCATGTCTTGTATGTCCAAGATGAGAATTTGGAAGCTTCTCACATATTCTCAGATGGATCCTATTTATTGCAAATCACTAAGCTTGCAATAAGCAGTATATGCGGCATTCTCGAGGCAAAACTGCGTTCTGAGTTCTTTCTTGAATTCTTCCCAAGAGGAGATTATCTTTCTACTACTTTTCATTTCTTCCACTCGGCTCCGCCACCAAAGTTTGGCATCCCCAGCTAGATACATTTGAGCCACCCTTATCTTGTTCTCCTTCGAGCTAATCTTGGTGGCTTCCAAATAGGAATTAAGATCAAATAGAAAGTTATACACTTCCCTTGAGTCTTGAATGCCGTCGTAAGTCTGAGGTTCATATATCTTTATCTTCCCATATTTGGGTGAATTAGTGCCAATATTCTCGACTGCTTTCATCAACACGCTCACCTTAGTCCTGATCTCCTCCAATTCATCACGAACGAAGGTGAAAACTTCTTAGGCTTCATTGGATGGGGACTCGACTCCCTCCTCGAGAATCTTATGGGAACTAGCAAGTTGTCTCACCACATCTTCTACGTTCTCCGATTTGTTATCACCTGTCCCTGCACCAACACCACAAACAAAATCCACACATTGGGTGGAATTCTTATGAATTAGCTCATAGACTATATCTGACTTAGCCATCAATGCCTCAAACAATTTTGAATTGGCCACCACTGCTAAAAGGAAATCTTGGTTAGCCACCACGGCTTTCTAAGCTTCAGATTGGGCTACTGCAACCACAATCGAGTTTGCATCGGTCACTGCCACTTTTAAAGTCTCATTTTTCCTTTCAAGGGTTTCGATTCGTTGAAAAATGAGCTCGAGGTTCACTGCTCGATTACCCATTTGGGCCTCACTAGGCCTGTCCTTGTCAAGGGACTGCATTCTTTCTTCGAATGCTTCAATTAGACTCATAGAAGTTTTTCCCATATGTTTTTTTTTCAAGAGCCGGATCACCTCCACTTTGATACCAAATGTCACGGGCCCACACTTGGGACCGTGTGGCTCTCACTTAGGTCGCGTTCAAGCAAGTCATCTAAGAGTTATTCCGCTGATTCTACATATAAGATAGGACATTGGTTAGATTCATGCCAACAACCGAATAACCAATAACATTTGCAAACACGGTATGATAACATAATCAATATAATATATAAATACAACAAACGATTGCATAAACATGACATCATATCAAAAAGACAGCTACACAAAGAAAGACATAGAAATGAGTGGAAATCGGGCTAGTATTTTATTATATTTGATTGAACATTATAAAGATGGCCAAACTATTATGAAACGTTCGTGTGTGTAGGGGGCAACCCACAAGGCGAATGGACCTGTTAAGCATCCGATCCAAGCAGCTTGTCCAATTAGTGACTAGTCACTCCCCCTTAAAGAGCTTAAGGGGTATGTTGGGATCTTACAGGAGGAGACCTGAATATGTTCCAACTATCACTTCCTTGAAATTACAAAAATATAATTATTCTTGAAAAGACTGTTTCGCCCTTTTATTACAAGATGTTTCCCCTCATTACAAGATGTCCCCTTACACAGGGCATCCATTTCAACATTAACCTGCCGCAGACCTCTAAACTTCATCCAGCTTAGAGCTTCTCGCAATCCCAACACTTCAGCTACAAACTGGGCATGTTTGAGGAGAGAGAATCTTCTTACAGCAAGTTGCAACATAAAAATCATTAGTATCACGAACAACCAATCCAACTCCAATTGCACCAGTCGACTAAAATAGGCACAACATCAATATTGCACGAAAGAAAATCATTTGGTGGCAAACTAGCGTATATTACCAAGTAAAATGGAGGTTTCCCTTAGAGACAGTAACCGCTTCGATCTGGTGCAGGAGGATACCGTAGAGATTTCTTGGTTTAGAATAATTCAGAAATGCTTTTTTTTTTTTTCTCTTTGTCAATTGTAATTAAAAAAAAAAGTAAAATTTTTATGGAAATATTGGAAAAAAAGTGCGCGCGCGAGAAAAATAAAACTAAACAACGAAATACCCAGAATGCCCTTAATGGCTTCACGATATAAAAACAACCCGTAAACCCTTATTCCCGTTTTTTTCATCTTCTACTGGCCGCACCGTCTCTTCTCTGCTTCTCTCCGCCTCCATCTCCTAATGGACGATAAACTCTGCGCGGCCATATCCGCCGCACCTGAAAAGGTGAGTTTCCCATCTGAATATCTCTATCGATTTCTTAGCTGTTTATTGAAACAAGCTTTAGCTCTAAAATTATCAACTCCATTAATGACGGGCAGGTTCTTGTCGAAATTGTGAAGTTGGCTCAAAAGCAAGGAAGGGCGGGTTCTAAAGGCGGATGGAAAGAATTTCTTAACTTTTACGATAGGAAAATTGGATCTAGCTTAAGTGATCCGGCAAAGAGGTCGCGCGAGGTTTTAGTTTCTTTTCTACTTACCTTCACTGAGAAAGCAGACTTGAATGTGAGCTGATAAATTTGTTTGAAGATGTGTCTTGTTACATGTCATGTTTCATTTAATGGATGATCCCGTACTGATTGTACATTTATTTATTTATTTTTGTTTATTTTTTCAGTTTTTGGATTATGTTCTCCGGTTGCATTTCAATCGCGAGGTATTAGAGCAAATTAGAAAAGAATCTCCAGCTAAGGAATCACCTGAACAGGTATGGTTGGGCAGTTAGTGTACGATGTAATTTATATTCTTATTTGAAAAATTAATGTTCTGCCTTGAAAAAGCAACTTCTTACCTTTTAGTTAAGAAACTATACCCTTTGTAGTGTAAAGGTGACTAATTGCCACTCATGTCGTTCTATTTTTGCTAGAGTTGCTTAACTTTATTCGTTAATGTTTACTTTCATTTTTATGGTTCTTATGTTTTAAGTCCCATTATAATCATCGTACTTTGCAATTGTGGCAGTACAGAGGCTGGTTCGTTTAACTGTTGAACACCCATTTTACCTATCGAAATATTCATTCCCATCGTATGATAAGGTCTGTGATGCTAACTTTCACTTCTCAAATGTTTTTATGCATGTTTATTAAGCTGTCTTTATGAACTGTCTTTTTTCCCTTATTAAGATTGTTTCTCTTATATCTAGTTTGAGTGTGATGCATCATTTAAATATTTGTTATGAATTCCTGCTACACTTTAAGCTTTTAGTTTATGTAACCTAAGACAATAAAGCCATTCTTTATTCTGGTCAAGAGTAGACAAATCTTGTCTTTTAGTTGGCTTTCATGTGACACTCTCCTTGCCTTCACTCACCTATCTCCTTCATTCAAGTAATAAGCTGCATTGATACTCTTGCTTTCTTTGGGCCTTCACTTGTCTTTCCCACTGTATAAATTCATAGGTGGTAATCAGACTTCACATTTATAAGTCATGCGTGTATCCTTCTTTTTGCTTTATTTAATAACTAGTTATTTACATTCTTGAATGGGAAAATGTTCTTGACAATTGATTCGTTCAAGTATATTGTTCTTCTTATTAGCATTTGAACAGTCTGGATACAAGGTAAGTTTTGTTAACCTTTTCAGTTACAACTATTTTGAATACTAGCAGGACTGGGTGGTAACAAAGCTCCCTAAATTATCCAAGTTGATGAGTTCAAATGCAATTATTGCTCTTGACTGTGAGATGGTCCTTTGTGAGGATGGTACTGATGCTTTGGTGAGGGTGTGTGTCGTGGATCACAATTTACAGGTATGAATAGCCCTTTTTCAAATGCTTATCTTTTGTCCTCTGTATAATTTTTTATCCAATTACAATCCCAAAGGCTTTATAAAATGAAAATGGTGAAATCAGGAAATATGACCATTTGGCATCGAAAAATAATTTAACTTCAAGCTTTGCCTTCTCAGGTCAAACTTGATGAGAAAATAAATCCTTACAAACCAGTTGCAGACTATAGAACTGAGATTACTGGGCTTACTGCTGCAGATTTGGATGGAGTGTCTTGTTCATTAGCAGACATACAGGTATTACATTCATAATTCACAGATCCTGTAGGTTTATCGTATATGCTGTTTCTTAAGCTATCAGCCATTTTGTAGAAATCCATGAAGAAGCTATTAAAGAAGGGAACTATTTTAGTGGGCCATAGTTTATATAATGACCTACAAGGTATGTGAAGTATTTGCTCATTGAGGAACTTGTTCTTGTTGATGTATAACCTTCCTATTTGTTTTAATACTGCATTTTACAAATGCCCTAATACTTTCTTTTTGTTTGAATTTATGTATTTTTGATAGCTCTAAAGTTAGACCATGTAAGAGTGATTGACACCTCATTTATCTTCAAGCGTTGGGATGGACGTCCTCCTTCTTTGGACACCTTGTGTAAGGTCAGCTGCCATCCATAGTTGTCAAAGGCGCGCCTTAGGCGCACAAGGCGCTGGCCATGGCGCCTTGAGCAGCCCAAAGGCGGGCGATGTTACCGAGGCGTGTGCCTCAACGCCTCGCTTTGGTGTGCCTTGAGCTTCTATTTTGCATTATTGAAGTTTTTTTAATTTTTTTTTAAGAAAAGAAGATATCTGATTTGAAAATGGCAGTGCTTGTGCTTTGTAATACTGTGCATGATTTATAAAGTATTTATGATTTTTGTTCATTAAAAAATTGTGCAATAGTTTATTTATGCAGTTTAATACTTAATTGAGATTGAGGCAAGTGCTGGTGCTGGTGCTCGGAGTGCACCTCGTAGTAATAATACTAGAAGTGACCCAAGTTGGAAATATGTGTGCATGTCTAAACCATCCAATGCATACTATAATATTAGTATAATAGTACTACTCTACTCTAGGACTAAAACTTCTAGCTATTTATAAGAATATATTTTACTTTTATTATCTCTTTTGCGCATGTTTTTTATTGTTTTGCCTATTGAACATTATGTCTTGATCTTTTAAATTGCTTTTCTTTGGTGTTGAGTTAAGTTTATGGTTTTATTATGTAAGTGTTATGTTGTGATATTCTAGGTTTATCTTATTTCATTTTATTTTGTGCGCCTTACTTTCATCGGGCGCATGCCTCGCCTTGCGCCTCAGGCGATAAGATATTATCGCCTTGGTGCGCCTTTCGCCCTTAACAACTATGATTAAAAGAATTCTTTGAAAAATTATGCATTGGCTGAAAACAAAACAAATACAGATATTGTACTAGTAACAAATTGATGAAATGTAAAAATTATGCATTTATGAGTATAAATTAGTAAATGTTTGATCGCTTTTCTATTTAGAGTATCAAATATAAACCCAAACTCATATCCAATCATAAATCTAGGTACAGACAATGGTTTGAAATTGACAAAAAATTAGTTTTGCACTTAAGTGAAAAAAGGCTGACCTTGTGTCATGGTCCTCATGGATCTGGTTGAACTGCTGGTTCAACTGGCTTCTGATTGAATTTGTCCAGGAGAGGTTTCTAGCATGGATTGGGCAGATTACTAACTTGCTCTCGAAAATTGGTCCAGCCAGTCAGGTCTGGTTTTTAGAATCATGTTTTTTCTCACAACTTCTTAATTTCCTTGCTCCTCTCAAGTTAAGTTTTATATTGAACTATCTAGGATAGTAATCTAAGAACACCTGACAACTATCTTTCTTGTTGACCTATTTGCTTAATCATAGGGTTTTGTATATTGCAGTATATTATCTTTAGATGAATGAAAATTATGTGATTGTTTTGTGTTTTAGATGAATTATTTATTTTTTCATGTATTCTTCTGACAGTCTGTGCTAGCCTATGAACTTCGCAAAAAAGGTGCACCTCATAATTGTGTTGATGATGCATGTGCTGCAATGAAATTGGTTCTTGCCAAAATTGAACATGGAGTTGAGAATGACATTCCATTGTATCAGGAGGATGTAAGTTGTGGGAAATAATACTTGGCATCCCAACTATGTAATTTAGCAGTTTAGTGTTCATGTAATAATCCTTTATGTTTTAGGTAAAACAGGTGTTAGAAAACGAAATGGCTAAGCTACTTCTTCATGGGATACCAGTTGATGTTCCCAGCAAAGAATTGCACAATCTCTTTCCTGAGAAAATTACAATTGAACTCAAGGTTGTGTATGTCCATTTTTTTCTAATTTTTTTTTATAAAGCCACATTACATAT
Source organism: Balakata baccata (assembly GCA_949630135.1). Classification (NCBI taxonomy): domain Eukaryota; kingdom Viridiplantae; phylum Streptophyta; class Magnoliopsida; order Malpighiales; family Euphorbiaceae; genus Balakata; species Balakata baccata. The sequence continues at coordinate 17,404 of CATIWF010169313.1, forward strand.
TTTATCATACTTGATATACTTGCATGCATAAAGCTGTCTTTGATGAAGTTTTATTCAGCAAGGTTGAAATTTTTCTGTCTTGGGGCATAACTTTCAAGAATAGTTTTGATGACAGTATCATGGCTAGCTGGGCTGTCAAATAAATCTGATTCTATTGCATTATGAACCTATGTGATTTTCCTGGATATGCTTTCTTAATTATTAATAAGCTACCAGTATTTTCAAGCAAGGCGAAAAGGTTAACAGCGATATTTTTTCATTCTCATACATGCAAGAATTGGATATGCTTGGCTATTGTAAAGAAACAAGAATGGAGAGAAATCGATAATTTTATTGATAGTAGAAAACTTTATATATACAACTCTATGAATATAAAATAGGAAACAAATATATAAAGAATAGGAAACAATACTAACTAGGAAATAAATCTCTACTTATTCCTAATTACCTAAATCATACTAATTAAGAATATTATTCAAATATCTTCTAATATCTCACAACACTCCCCCTCAAGTTGAAGCATAGATATCAATTATGTTCAACTTGTTACAGATGTAAAAAACAAAGAGCTCCAAAACCTGTATCACAAAAGGCCTCACACCACACTAGTGTAGACCCAACCAGGTAGAAAATATCATACGAATCGACAAAACCTGTAACACAAAAGGTCTCACACTACACCAATGTAGACCCAACCAGGTA
>CATIWF010169330.1:0-59961 GCA_949630135.1 Balakata baccata
CCCACTCTTCGGCTTGAAGGTAGAGAACATCTCATGATCTGAGCATATATGCCTTATGACACTAGTGTCAATTCACCATTCTTTTGGGTTAGACCCAACCATGTTTGCTTCTAATATCACAGAAGTAAAATTAATATCAGAAACCTCTTGAGTAATATTTTGCAAGAGATTTGCTTCATTGCTCATTTTCTTCTTTGGGAGCTTACAATCAAAAGTCTTATGACCCATCTTGTCACAATTAAAGCATTTGCCTAGGAATTTCTTTTTTAGAAACTTCACATTTGGAACCCGTTTTAGGCTCCTTGAATTTCTTCTTTTTGGTATTTTGTCTATATTTAACAATATTTATCTTAGCCTTAGAAGAATTCAACCTCATTCTTTCTGAGCCTTTATTTCTTTTTGGTATTTTGTCTATATTTAACAATATTTATCTTAGCCTCAGAAGAATTCAACCCCCTTCTTTCTGAGCCTTTATTGTCCTTTTCAATTCAAAGTCTAACAATTAGCTCCTCAATATTCATTTCCTTTTGTTTGTGCTTAAGGTAATTTTTGAAATCCTTCCAGCTATGGGATAATTTTTGAAATCCTTCCAGCCATGGGGTAATTTTTCAATCATAGCGGCCACTTGGAAAGTTTCACTCAAGTTCATTCCTTCAGCATAAATATCATGAAGAATAACTTGAAACTCTTGAACTTGACTTACCACAATCTTGCAATCTACCATTTTATAGTCTAGGAAACGTCCGACTATAAATTCCTTGGCACCGGTATCCTTATATTTATATTTCCGGTCCAATAATTTCAATAACTATTTTACAGTCTTGATTCCACTATACACATTGTATAATGAATCATGTAGCTCATTCATGACATAATTCCTACACAAGAAGTCGGAATGATGCCAACTATCATAAGCCATCCTTGTTTGGACATCTTGTTCATGTTCTTTAAGAGTAGGAGTGTCCTTAACCAAGAATCGTGCAAGATTCAAGGTAGTTAGGTAAAATAATATTTTCTGCAATCATCTCTTAAAATTCAATCAATTGAAATTTTCTGGTTTCTCTCCATGGTTCATAGGTACCGTTTTAGGCACAATCGGAGAGACAACCTAAGCAACAGAAACTGATGGTTGAGATCCATCTTGAACATTGGTAGCAGTGACCGTGTTCTCCATTTCATTGAAACAACAAACAAATAATATTAATTATAAGAATTAATAAATTCAAATAAAGAATTAACAAACAAAACTTTGCTTTAAGATTATTAGGTGAAAAACAATAGGAAAAATTGTTAATTTAATTTTCAAAAAACAAGAGAAATAAAAAACGATCTGAAGCCTGTGTTCCACACAGTTTTCTTAAGATAAATTCGTCTTCTACTACCGGTATTTAGGATAATTGGCGTTTGTCTTCCAGGATACAACATATTTCAAGTAGCTGTTGAACACACAATACCTACTTATAGCGAACTGAGTATTTGTCATATTCTTTATCACTTGAGAAGAAGAAGAAGAAAAAGGGAAGAAATATACTTTACCAACAAGAACTAAACTTAATTCTAAAAATCTCCTTCAATACAAGTCAAAACCTCCTATTTATACTAGATGGAGGAGACATAGAATTAATTGTGATTAATCTCTTTTAAAGGCTGCCAATAATGCCTTTATAACTCTCAAATAATGGTGAAATTAATTTTTGAAACATAAGAAAATAAGATTCCAAAAGACAAGAAGCTCAAAAGACTAATCTAGAACACAATTCACACGGGCGTGTATTAGCCATGCACACATTGTAGCACAATGACATCGGCGTATGAATCCATACAGGCGTATCAGTGGTCTGGTCGTGTGGATCCATACCGGAGTGTACACGGACGTGACAGACTACTAGCCATGTGGATCAATACAAGAGTGTTGTTTCAATTTTCAGAAATAAAAAAATATGCAAAAATTGGGTTTGGTTTGGACCACGAGATTTTGGACCAACATTCATATACGCAGGTCGCATACCCGCATATTGGCTATCCCAGACCATGGATTTGCATCCTTCCTTGTGACTGAGCGCGCGAGAAAGAGCCTTCTATGCTACTTTTTTACTCATATAAGAATGTATCTTAATATATAAATACAAATTTAACTTCATATATTAGTATATCTAACATTTTTCTAACGAAACAAGGTATTAATAAAATATGATAAAATATATGAGACAAATCGTATACTTTAGAAAGATATTACTATATATCAAACTTTATAGTAATTTTTTCAAAATTATACATGAATATTTATTCAATAGGCAATTAATATCTAATGAAACACAATATATAAACCTTTTATCCATTAAGCAATTTTTATTTTTATTTTTTATTCAAACAATAGCGCGTGAGCAAGAATGGGACTTCAAAGTTAAATGAGTTTTGGTATAAAGAATGTACAATCAGCCATGTGAGAAAAGGATTTTTTACTACATAAGATGCAACAAAGCATTGGTTTGCAGTCTTCTAGGTTTACACTCTTATGCACTTACACAGTTACACTATTGTCACCCATCCCATGACCGCCTAGCTCCTAAGGATTTTAATAACGTAAAAATATAATGAGGCTCTGAAATTTTTCTTAAAAAAAGTCTTAGACATCTAAATTTGACTTTATTACTATTTTGTCAATCTTGTTGGAAAAATTGTGATTATGAGTTATTTTGATAAGATAATTTGGATGAATTCCACAACTTGGTTTTGGAAGAAAGATCCGAATATGTGTTTTTTAACATGAGAACTATAAATTAATGTATTCATATACTCAAAATGGAATTACTATTTATCTTATAAAGTTTAATCTATTGTACTATAATATCTTTACAAGTTTGATCTATTATAATATTTCTTGAAATTTAACATATTGTACTAATATCCTTTTAAGTAAATATGGCCAAAGTGAACAAAAACCAGCCGAATTGGATTGGATCAGACTGGACCGCTGGTTTCAGTCCTAACCCAAACCGGACCGGAACAGTTCCCTCTACTGGTCCTTACCATGCGCTCCACCACCCCATGCCTCCCTCTAAGCAAACGATTACTTTATTTTTTAATTTTTAATTTTAAATTATTTATAAAATATATAATGATTTTTTTATTTATAATATATAATAAAATTTTAAAATAAGTAAAAAGGCCAAAATATTCATTTGAACATAAAGATAACCACTTTTAAGAGTAATTTCATCTTTTCAATTTCTTAAAATTTTCTCTTTAATTACTTCAAATTTTCTCTCAACAATTCAATATCAAATCTTCTCAACTCTCTTTAAATATTCACTTAATTATTCATTAATTATACTTTCAATTAATTTTTCTCTCTAATTACAATATCAATTTTTTCTCTTAAATTATTTTCGAAGAGATGGCACATGAACCTACCACTCAAAAAAGTTAAAGAATGAAGGGTTGATGTGACGTACCTCAACAGACAACTTTAATATTCGTTTTGTTATCTTGAAAAATGAATGTTAGGTTATGTCGGTTAAGGTGCGCAATCTACACTTAAGAATGATGATGAAAAAAAATATTTTCTAACTTAAGATTTATTACTTCTTATTTTATTTCTGACTTAAATATTTTTTTTTTCAATTTATACACAAATTACTAATAATTATATTTTATTTTTAAAATCAACTCCAATTAATTACAATTTATATGAATAAAAATTATAAGTACACTATTTTAATTTTAAATATATTTATTTAACTTCTAAATTAATTTAAATTATTGAATTTTAATATAATTTATAATTAAAGATTTTTTTTAAAAATAGTTGGAACCGGCCACTGGACCAAAACTGTCCCTTGGACGGTTCCAATAAACTGGAACTATGGAACTGGCCGGTTTTGAACTGTAGTTATGCCTACTCTCGAGTAAAAAAGAATATTTTTTTCTAATTGATGATGAATGTCTTAAAATATAGTAGATGAATTATATAATTTATGGAGATAAAATAAAAAAAACAAATAGTATAATTTTTGAACATAAGAATTACTAATACAATATATCATTTTAGGGATAAATAATAATATTTTTTTTATAATTTGTTACGTGAATAAATTTATTTTCTTTAATTGTTCGATTACTGCAAACAAGACTTCTTTTCTTTCGATGGCTCAATGCATGCAAAATATACAAATATATATATATATATATATATATATATATATAAATAAAAAATTGAAGCAGGAATCTTTGAACCAATCAAGACTACACTAGATATGAATATGATATACTAATTCCAATTATTGGAAAAAAAAAAGAAAAAAATTTCCCAATCATTCTACGCGTTTTCAACCATTGCATGCACCTATCTGATAGTGAAATACTACTAGATTTCACTTTTGGATTATATGCTATAAATTAATTAATAATATTCCACTCTGTACACACTCAACTTATTCATTACTTTCTTTATGTTGAATGCATTATTTGTACATCATCATCATGTTGATTCAATTTAGTATGTTTTTTTTTTAAATTTATGAATTTCTGTATTTAAATTTTTTAATTAAGAATTTATTAAATTGATTCTCTTAATTATCAATTTTATTCAATTGATTTGTTTGACTAATAATTAATCCCTATTTATAATATATTAATACCGATTATTCTTAATTAATCTTTATTTATAAAACACTTGAATGCATTCAACCAATGATAACTAATCATGGATATATTTTCAGTTGAGACACTAAATTAATTTGAAATTAACAATTAAAAAATTCACTTACATAAAGTTTCAATGGATAAATTTAATTTCTCAAATTCGTAAAATTCAAAAACTAAAATATATATTTTATTTTGTATAGAAGCTACTCTATGCATAATTTCATGGATTAATATTTATTATTATAATTAGCAAAAAATTTATATTTTCAATTTGCCGCAATGTTAATAAATTAATTTTCAATCTCCGAAAAACGGAATAATTTGCATGTAACGCTTTTTCCACATATAATTTTAATATTTGATTATATGATATATGAAGTATATAAAAGTCTGTGATTTAATGAAATTTTGAATTTTAATGCTTTAGATTTGCAAATAAATTCTCTTAAGAGTATCAAAATATTTCTATATAATATCCATCTTCACTGTTATAATTGGGCTATTTATTCAAAAATATCGACTCTCATAGTCATAGTATTTTTACTGTAGTTGTTTTTTTCGACCATGACAAAAAAAGAAGTGAATTTCAGCCACATCTATTCAATTATATAACTCGTAACAATTCAGTACCTGAAAAATTATTTGTAAAACAAAAGTACTCAAATTATATAAATCGTAATAACTCATTATCTCAAATATTATTTGTAACACAAAAATATCTCAATTTTTATTTTCTAATACAAAAGCATCTCAACTTTTATTTTGTAACTAAATAGTACATCTGTCTTTAACGGTTAGTCTCCCTAACATAATTGTGATATAAAATATCCATATCAGATAAATTTTAATAAAAATAAAATTAGTTATAATATCCACGTTAGATAAATTTCAATTTTGCTGACGGAGTATTATAACTAATTTTATTTTTATTAAAATTTATCTGAATATTTCATGTCATATTTCCTTTAGAAGCACTAAGGAGATATTTGAGAGTGCTGTTGAGTATTTCAAAAACAAATTTTGAATTTTTTATTTAATTGACTAATTGTTTTAGTTTTTATGAATTGTTTTTTTTTAAATCTGCTTCTAGAAAAAACATATATTTATCTGTGTTACCAAAAACAGTTTTCAAAATTTAAAAAAGTTAAAAATACAAAATTTTTTCTGAAAAATATTTTTTCCAAATACAATCCCTAACATAAGCGTGATATAAAATATCCATATCAGATAAATTTTAATAAAAATAAAATTAGTTATAATATCCACGTTAGATAAATTTCAATTTTGCTGACAGAGTATTATAACTAATTTTATTTTTATTAAAATTTATCTGGATATTTCATGTCATACTTTTGTTAGAAGCACTAAGGAAGTATTTGAGAGTAGTGTTGAATATTTCAAAAGCAAATTTTGAATTTTTTTAGTTTTTATGAATTGTTTTTTTTTTCAAATCTGCTTTTAGAAAAAATATCTATTTATATGTATTACAAAAAAAAATTTTCAAAACTAAAAAAGTTAAAAATACAAAATTTTTTTGTGAAAAACTTTTTTTCAAATATAATGTTAAACGAGTTTTAATAGCTGAAAATAAAAATATTATTTCGTTACAAAATAAAAATTGAATTATTTTTGTACTATAAATAAATTTTGAAATACTGAATTACAATTTACATAATTTATGTAATTTTATTTTACAAATAATTTTTAGTATATAAATTCTTACCATTTACAGAGAACTTGATAGCAAAATTCTCAAAAACAAAAAGTAAAATAAAATAAAATAAAATAACAAGAACAACGATAATATGTCGGATCTCAGAATTGGACATTCAACCGAGTGTGATTGCTAGCTGTCTCTCTTCCAATTTGTGGTCGCTGACTTGGACTGAGTGGTCATGGATTATGATTCAACTGCCCAATTGCAGCATTTATTTCTTAAAATATTTATTACTTATCTTCTGGATCTATCTTATGGGATTTTTGAAAATTGACATGATTATATACCGGACTAATGTGTAAATTAGGTTTAAATTATATTGTATAAAGTGATTTATTTTTTTAAATTTAATTTAATGTAAATAAATTTTTAAATTTGGTGCAATTAAATTTTTTATATAGTAGTTTATTTAAATCAGAACCGTTAGTCAATTTGATCTGGTATAAAGTGGACTCGCTACATAAAATATAGTTTAGAGACTAATTTATACTGAATTTAAAGTTCGAGAGATTATTTGCATTGAGTTAAAATTGATGGATGACTCGTATAGAGTATAATTTATAGGTTAATTTGTATATTTGACCTGTATATTATACAAGCATTTTCAATAGTGTTTTTTTTTATAAAAATTTTAAAGACCAATTTTTGTAGTATAAAAAATATTTTAGAACATTTTTAATTATATATCAAGTTAAAAGTTTTTTACAAGTCCAATACACCTTTTATAATTTAACTATTTATTTTACTTTATCTAATACAAATTAATATTTATAAAAAAATTTTTTATTATAAAACAAGGAAAAATATTTATAGAAAATACATCGATAAAAAAAATAGAAAATCTATATAAAGTGGATATGTATTAATATAAAGTGAAGTTTAAGTATTTAGATATATAGACTGAAGTTTAGTGAGTTAAATTCACTATCTACTCTAAATTTTAAAAATATAGAATTTATTATAAATTCGTTTATAGAATAACTCTTTAAAAATATTTTAATGGATGTATCTTATGTATATGGAATTACTTTGAAAATCTTTTCTATGTAAATTAATTAATGAATAATTTTCCTATATTAAATGATTGATTTACAAGTTAAAATTTTTTTTCCAAGATTTGTAATATTAATAAATAATATTTATTTTTTTAAAGCTTTTCTAAGAGTTCTAATGATTAAATTTTAACTTATTAACATTTAAATCTTTATATAGAAACACAGGCAATGTGATTGAAATGACTATTCTACCCATAGGCAATGTATTGGCTAACTCATCAACTATTTTATATATCTTTTAGGGATTTTATATAAATTTCCACCATCAAGGAAGTCATATGAATATATTGTTGGGGGAGAAGATTGGGAGAGACAATGACTTTAAGACGAGTATCAAGTTGTTATTTTTCTAAAAATGAATTTGTTCTCATTTTAGGGTACAATGAAGCAATATAGAGTACCTATGGATGGTGATCTCAGTTCTAAGCAGACATGTGTATGAAAAAGTACTAGATAAGTTTTGATTATGCACTAATCTTAATATCTAATCTAATTTTTTTATAGAGAAAAAAATATATTTTCAAACTTCAAATAAGACTAGAATATCTAATTCTATTCGTTAGCTAGTAAGATTAGATTGTATATGATAGAATTCTAATAAAAAAAAAGTGTTTCAGAGCAATTTGGAGTCACAGGCATCACGTGCATGACAATCGTCACATATGTGACAAAAACTCACCAACCCAAACGTGTTGTGGATGTAACATACAATCACGACACTAACACTCACATTTGAAGATACCTAACATAAGTGCAACAACATTAATTAAATTTATATCAAAATTTTCATTACTATATATTTATTAAGGAATTAGGGAGCGAGATAGAAAAATATTAATTGATACATTTCCAAGGACGACGAAATATCGTAGCCATTGAACAAAACTACCATGTGTCTGTCCCACAATATATAACTCATTTATAGACGCAAGAAGTGATTCTAATTTATATTTAGAAGAGAGGAGATTCACATACACCTTCAAGTGATTGAGAATTATAGGAATGTCATACAGCTAAGCACATGGTACGCAATATGATTGTCTCCTCCTCACAATTAATTGCAAGGTGGCACGATTTAAATATCTATATAATCATCAAAAACTAATATTAGCTACTCTTAAGTCTTAAATTAAGTGTAATTATGAGTGTGTATGTGTGTTTGTAAGTTAATATTAGCTACTCTTAAGTCTTAAATTAAGTGTAATTATGAGTGTGTATGTGTGTTTGTAAGTGGAAATGAATAAAATTTATAACTTTTACCTGTGTATCTCCCATTGGAGATGGTGGGTCAGTATAGTGGAAGTTATTGGGTATATGGCGACTATGTGAAGAATCCACCTCTACCTCAGGTGCAAATTGAGAGGACTTGCTGCTAGTCCCATGTTGCATCATCACATGGATCTGCTATGCAAATTCAGCCCGTAATTGTGAACTTACTTGAAAAGTCACACTCTCCCTCAATGTAGCCATTTGTTCTACTAAGACGGAGGTAGATTGTTTCCTCTTGCCTTGTTTACCTACAAAACTTGAGATAGTGGCCCCACTAGCTACACCACAAATAGAGCTAGAATGTTCGAATTTTTTAATTGCACTAGTCAATATATCATCCTGCTCCACTGGTACCCATATCCCTTGATTTACCTCCTTTCGTAATGACTCATGTTAAAATTATAAAAGCATAAAAACCAATCCCAGTTAAATATAAGTGTTTGCTATTTAGATTTGCTTAATAATTTATACATACCATTTTTTATGACACCTTTCTCATCTCTTCGAATGGAATCAATTAATTTCCTTGATCAGTTTTTTTTGTTCTAGTTCGGACCCAGTCAAGACTCTGATCATATGATGAGATAGCATCGAAGTGCATTATTGCCATGAAAGAGAAAGAAGCAATGGGATCCTCAACTATCCATTCCAGCCTTTTATCAGTATAGCCCTTGCTATCCAAATAATGGGGATGAACATCCTTCTCTTTTTTGGTTTTTGCCATGAGCTATTTTTGCTGTTAAGAAAAACATAAAATATAATAACATCAGTATTATCAGATTGCATAAAACACAATTTTAACGTGCTAATTTGAATAAAACAATCAAATGAGATAAAATAAATTGTACCTTAAATGATTTATTTTGATGTGTTCTTTTGAATTCCTCCTAATCCTCAGCGACAAATAGTTATATTTTCTTAAAGGGGACAACTAATGGAGATTACCAAGCATCATTATGTATTTTTTTACCAAACGGCGTTTGAAATCTTTCCACCACCTCTCTGCATTTTTCAATATTTTCTTTTTCATTTCCAAAGTGTCTGGCACAAAATGCTTCATACAAACCAATATTTTAAAGTTATTAGTATTATTTACATTGTAAAGTCATTAATTATTCTCATTTATATAGTACATAATGGATGAATACTTAAATAAAATGCACTATTTTAAAAATTCACTTTGATATCCTCCCATATCATATCTTTAAGGCTCTTATCAACTTTGTTCCACATACATAGTGATCTTGACTTTTGAATGTGCCACAAGTCCGAGATAAGATTTGAATGCATCAAAATTGGCCTAGTTGGGTTTGCATCCCCATCCAACTCTATTGTCAACTTTCATTCTCTTTTCTTAAGCACTTTTTTACATTTTGCTTCTCTTCCTTCCTTCTTCTTTAATGTGGGTTGATCGCTGTCTTCTGAACACATGATTTCCTGCAATACAACTATAACAAAGAAACATGTATTATAATACAATTTAAAAGTACTTTATTTGAATCAATTAACTTATCAATTTATTTAAAAGCAATCTATTTGAATCAATTAACTTATCAATCTATTTAAAAGCAATTTATTTGAATCAATTTATTTAAATCAATTAACTTATCAATTTATTTAAAAACAATTTATTATCAATTAACTTCTCAATTTATTTGAATGAGAAATAAGAAGAGTATTTAACTTATCATTATAAACTACATTTAACCATACTACAAATAAATAAATGTAGCATAAACAAATTTAAAGCAATTATTTGAGATTTTCTATCTGTAAGCCTTCGATATGATCAACACGCATGTAATTTGTATCTAAAATGTCATCACCAATTATCATAGGTAGCCCAATAAAAAACGGAGGAGTTTCATCGAACTGATCATACTCTTCTTCATCTATTATATTATCAGTACCCACACTACGCCTTTTACCTTGAAGAACAATAGACCATTTGCTACCACTCGGATCAACAATGTAAAATATTTATTGCCTGTCAAGCGAGTATGAATAGATCATCTTGATAATCCAACCAACTAAAATTGACCAACATGAAACTTTGCTCATCCACTTGAACACCTTGTCGATTTTCAACCCATTTAAACAGGAAGAGAGGAATACTGAATTTCTTATAGTCCAATTCCCAAATGTTTTTAATGACACCATAATATGACATCGTAGCATCAATTGGGCTGATGTCTTTAGCATTAGCAAATTCTCTCGATTAAACTATCAAAGTAATTCTGCTATTATGCATTGTGCTCTTGTCGTCTTGACTTTTAATATAAAATACATATTCATTGATGTCATACCTTTTTAAGACCATACACACAACTCAGGGCTGTATGCTAACCATTTTATAGTATCAGTTATTTTATTTGAGATTTTTGACAACTGACACATCATACGGTCTTTAAACCATCCAATAAAAGAGCGATTGTATTTATTTGTCAACCATATTTTACCTTTTGAAGGATTCAGATACCTTAAAATGACCATATGCTCTTTTAAGTATGGATGAACCTCGGTCAAGTGGTGCAACACAAGTAGATGTACTTTGTCACACATTTGAGCATTAGGCAGTACAACTTTAAATCCAATCATTCCTTGACCTTTAAGCCTTCCCTTATAACGATACTTAGGAATTCCAATTAGTTCAACGCCTACTAAGTAGTCATTACAAAATTCATTATCCTCCTTAACTGAATATACTTCAATTATATTGCCTTCAGGTCGATATCGGTTCCTTACGTACCCTTTTAAGATACCTATGAATCTCTCAAAAGGATACATGTACCTTAAAAATACCAAACATCACAATTTTATCTCTCACAAGATGAACAACCAAATGCACTATTATATAAAAAAATGAGGGTGGAAAATACATTTCGAATTGACATAAGGTAACAACAACATTAGACTACAACTCATCTGAAGTTTCAAGATCAACTACCTTAGAACATATTGCATTGAAGAAAAAAATAAAGTCTTGTAATAACATTTCTAACATGATTTGGTAGTATGCCTCGGATTGCAACCGACAAAAATTTTTGCATCAAAATATGACAATCATGAGATTTCATACCTACCAACTTCAAATCTTTCATCGACACAAGACCTTTTACATTTGATGAATATCCATGTAGAACCTTAACTCCATAAAGACACTCATAGATGCTTATTTTTTCATTTTTAGATAATGTATAACAGGTCGGAGGAAGAGATGTTTGCTTTCCCTTATCTTGTGGCACTAACTTCATCTGTATGCCCATTTCTATAATGTCTTTTCTTACTTTTATACCATTTTTTGTTTTTTCCGGTATGTTCTACAGCATCCCTATTATAGAATCACTAATATTTTTTGCTACATACATAACATCAATACAATATCGAACAAGTAAATGTTCCCACTATGGAAGATCCCAAAACACAAATCTTTTTTTCCACAGGCTCTTTTGAATAGTCTTATTAATTTTGCCAAATACATTTTCAATTTCTCTAACCCGTTCATGTACCTGATTTCCAGATAAATGCAGTCGAGCTGCTCATATCTCGGTTTGTTTGTTGAAAGGCTTTTTAATTTTATTTTTATGATAAGGGTGGATAGGAGGCAAAAAAGTTAAGTGACTCATATACACATTCTTCTTGCAATGATTGAACTGTTGGTCCATTATGTTTTCTTCACAAATTGGACACGCTTTTGCACCTTTCACTGTGTACTCAGATAAGTTACCATAAATCGGAAAATCATTTATAATGCAAAATATCATGGCATGTAAGGTAAATATGCTCTCAGTATATGCATCATACATTGATACACATTCATTCCACAATAGTTTCAAATCATTAATGAGTGGTACAAGGTAAATATTAATATCATTTATCGGTTGTTTGGGCCCCGATATCAACATTGACAATATTATATACTTGCACTTCATAGTCAGCCAGGGAGGCATATTGTAAACCATAAAAAAAACTGGTCATGTGCTATGTTGATTGCTCAATGTGCCATGAGGGTTTATTATATCCGTGCTTAGTCCCAGCCTCAAGTTTCTCACTTCACCACCAAATTTAGGGAATGTAGAGTTAATTACTCTCCATTGTGGATAATTTGTAGGATGTCTGAGTTTGCCATCTTATTTCTTGCCTTCCGCATGCCACCTCAAATTTTTTGCATCTTTTGCATTTGCAAACAGACGTTTGAATCTTGGTATTATCGACAAATACCACAATACTTTAGCTGGAGGTCATTTTTTATCCTCAGAAAATACTTTTCCACGCTTGTAGCATGACGCTCCACACTTAGGACATTCATACAAGTTCTTATATTCATTTCGGTACAATACAAAGTCATTCGGACATGCATATATCTTCTTGTAATCCATATGACGCTGTTTTGGTGTCTACTATATTATTTGATTTTATAAAAATTTATTTTAATACAAGTTTACACAATAATAACATATAATAATTATTTAAATAATAATATACATTTAATATATAAAATTTAAATATTATATAAAAAATATTATAATTTATAATTCAAATATAATAATTTAGTTACATTATAAAATAAATAAATAAAATTAATAACCAACAAATATATAAATATAAATAGCAAATAATAAATTAAATAGTTAAATATTATTAATTAATTCGGATACGACTATTTTTTATTAAAAAATATTTTTTTTAAAATTGAATGCATATGTTATAACAGTTCTATATGAGTCACATCATATATATCTGTTTTTTATAACAGTCATATTAGATTGATCGTATGCGACTGTTTTTAATACAATAGTTGTATATAAATAATATAATGATAATTTTATTTATGAAAATATCACCGCATCGATCTTATAGTCTTATATATTTGTTATGTTAAGAACATATATATCTAAATTTTACGTAAGGACTATTTTGTAATAATGATACGTTATGTAGTCATTTTAAAGGTAGTACAACTTTATTTTAATTTTTAATTTTGGTTTTTATATATATCTCCATTTATTATTATTGGTGTTATGCCTAGGTGATTGGGCTATAGGCCTACACATTTGAAAAGTGAATTTAATTGAAAAAATTTCACAAACTCCCATTTTAACCTTTTATTTTAAAAATATCTGTCAAGTTTTTTTTTTTTTCATTTTTGTCAAATGTTTTTCAATTTTATCAATCTTACCATTTTTCTATTTCAAATCTACAATTAACTATATGAATTTGGATGGCTTGCATTCTACATGTTGAATTCCTTCGTAGTTCATAGTATATTAACTACAGGAATTTGGCATCCCCTCTGAATTTTATCTTCCATGTATATTTCATTCGTTAAATTCCCATTTTATATAATCCCAATAAATGTTATATTTTGTATTACACAACCAACATAATGGTATACAAATTACATGTTCGATCAATTATTCATTTGAAAATAACTTAGACCCTTTGATTTTGATGATGATGCCAATCCTTGTGAATTCTATTAAAATTTCAGTATAAAGATGGATTTAAAACTTTCATTTTTTTTTTATAAAAGTTGAGATCAAATATTAGAAATATATCTCATCATCTCAACTAAATTGATACAACTGTAGCATTCTTGTCACACACCTAAACTCAAAATATTGTTAATATGAAATAAAAAGAATACAAAGAATCATTGTCCATCCCAGAAGGATCAAAGAAAACGAAAATTTTCACAGCTATTAAAATCATCATATTGAAAACTTAAACAAAATTCAGGTCCCGCTGACCTTGAGAAATTTGCTGCATTTGCACCAAATTTCTCAAGTCTGCCACTTTATTGCCTTCACAGTATGTATAGGTGCTGATGATGTGCATACCGGACATAATCTTCAAGCACTTCGACCATGGCTGCCTTAAGCTCCGTGGAGTTTCTTTTGTTTTCTTCCTAATAAGCTCAACCACATGCACTGAATCACATTCTACCCAAAGACGAATCCATCCCAGCTCCCAAGCCTTTCGAATGCCATACATAGCTCCTGATAGTTCCGCCATAAATGCATGTCCAATTTGCAAATTTAGCGCGAAAGCGCCTTTAACAAATCCTCGTCTATTCCAAAATATCCCACCTGCACCTGAACTACCAGGAGCTCCACAAGCTAATCCATCTCTATTCACCTTAATCCAGTTGGGAGGCGGAGAGGGCTATACAATGGTAACAATTTTCGGTGCTACGGCTGGTGTACAACGCACTTTTAATTTTTGTAAAATCTGCATTTCTTCAACCACATTATACATGGTTTAATTTGTAAAATCTGCATTTAAAATTTAATTTGCTGAAATTGGGGAAATAATAACCATTGCTAATAAATTCTCCTAATTAGTAATCGAATATAAAATCAAAGTGCTGTCTTTTATATCATAATTTTCTCGTTTTCTTTTGAAGTATATTTTTTTATTTTCTTTTTAATTTAAAAATAATTCAGTTGTTTACAAATAATTTTTAATTTGCGTGAAAATAAAGAAAATATTTGCTTTAATTTGATCTAAAATTTTGAATATTTATCAATGTCATATAAGTAAAAAAAAATATAATTATTTTATTTATATTTTTTCAAAATAGAAGTATGTTTATATTGGTGATGAAAATAACTTATAGTTATGGTTCAATCTACCAGAAATCCACATCTAATTAAGATTTTATGCAACATATTAACATAATATTAAATATCAATTGTAGATATAGGCTAAACTTCATATAGATATTTAGTAAATATTTGATACATCTTCGGTAAGTATTAGATAAACTTTGGGTAGATGTCTGATAATTGTTGATAAATCTTTAATAGATGTAAGACAAATTTCATGTAAATTTCTGGTATACATTTAGTAAACCTTCATCGTGGTAGATCGATGTAGAGTAAATTTCGGGTACATATTTGGTAAATATTTGAAATTTTTTTAGTAAATTTTGGATAAATTTTAGGCAGATATCTGATAGTAAATTTGGATATATTTTGGATAAACTTGAAATGATAATACATTTGACATTTTAAAGTTGATTTTGTTATTTTTGAAATTTTTTTTTATGAAAATTACTATTTGCTCATAAGTTTGACATAATATACTAGTGCTTACTAATGTTTAAAAATTATGTTATTTGCCTTATTTGTTTTATCTTCATTAAACTATATAGTCATTCTATTAAATTTTAAAATATTTACTATTAGTCAACAAATATTCTGATTTGTTCATAAAATATTAGTATAATAGGTCAAATCTATATGGATATTAGTACAATGAATCAAAACTTCAGAGGTAAATAATGATTTTTTTTTTGTCATTTCACAACAATCTAATGTATTTCTAGCATAAAATTTAACGAAATGATGTATTAGTATAATATGATAAAACAGAGAAAATAAATAATATAAGTTTTAAATATTAAGGAAATACTACTCTAATATATCAAACCTACACAAATAATAATTTTTCCAAAATTTTTAAGTCTAGTCATTTTCGTAATAGTTTTAACGCTTTTTGGAATTTTCAAAAATTAATCAATTTAATTATATTTAAAATGTGTCTTTTAAATTTGGTTATTCATCTTAAAGGGCTCTTTAGTTTAAAAATAAGTTTTTTTTTTAATTTTTCTTTTCCAATTTTTATTTCCTTTTCAGTAGTTTTCTTATTTTTTAAATAGAAAATTGAAATAAATAATTGTAAAAAACTCAGTTTTTTTTCCAAATTGGAAAATACGTTTACTTTTTATAAATAAAAATAGAAAATCATTTTTCTTGAGTTTTATACCAACTGTTTGTAACTTAAAAAAATTTTAAAAATATATTTCTAATTTTCCGACTTGAAAAATAATATAACTAAACAATAAATTTTATTTTCCAGTTTTCTTAGAGTAATTTTTTAGAAAATTGATATTATTTTCTGTAACTAAATACATCATATATTTTTCTTTTTTGACAAATTTAAGCTCAAAATTCAGACATTTAGTGTGGAGATTAATGTAAGGATTTATTATCTACTAGGAAGCATGTGACACTCCACCTATGTAATAGAAAATAATCACATTATATAAGTGGAATGTCACATGACTGACTAAGTAAACTGTATGAATTAAAACTTTTTCGTTTTGATTAGTTCCATTCGCATATTTATACTGCATTAGGCATACCTCGTCAATTACAATCACACATCAACATATTGTATACATACACAATATTTGATTTTAATTACCAAGATAATTTACTTATGGCTTACAAGTTTCATATTTCCCATTTACATATTATATATATCAGAATATCAAATATGTTCTTAATGCATATACAAGATATGTTATCTAAATCCATATACATAATTAAAATCAAAACAAAAGTATAAGAAATAACCGACTCATAAGCCGGGTTTTTAGTGTCTCCTCTGATATGAGCTCTGGCTTCTTCTCTTGATCAACTTGATTCTACTATCTACAATCTACTAGCTCTAGATCCTGCATGTAGATAATTCACACGCTAAGCCGTTTCCATCTTATTGTCATCTATAAATATTAAAGTTCTATCATACAGTCATACAATGCATAACATATATTTCATGTCAAGTATCATAATAATTATGCATGAATCATAAAAGAATGTGCATACCAATATATGTAATGTTATTATGTATTAATGGTCATATATATCTCATTTATAAAGTTAACTTGTCATACAATGCATTCACACATCATGTCATGCCAAATTTATATAATAATTTCATATTGCACCATGTATTTATTCCTTACCTTGTCTTTTAGTTTATTTCCCATTTCCATTCAACACACAATTACTTTTCATGTTATATTTTATAGTTATTAACCCAAATTTTGTTCCCAGACTATCTGGATATGGGGTGTGAAGTAGGAGTGCTCATACCCGAGCTTTGCTATCCTACTCACTCTCAATCTCAAGTAAAGTGTACTCATACTCAAGTTTCAACCAACTTGACTAGATAAATAATAATTGCTAACATCTTTAAGATCAAAAGTGCTCACATCTGAGTCTCATCCACTTTGTCCTTTCAATTTATACCTGCTTCGGTACTATAAATCCCTTTAATAATGCACCGTTTATCCTAGTCCACAAGTTGAGAAATTGGCATATAAAACCATTATTAATTCAATTCCATCATGTATTCACATTTCATGATCAATTCGCATACTTTATATTTGCATCCTCAAAGTAAATTTAAGTTTAAAATCATGAATCCCATGATATTCCATCATACACAAGCATATGGAAGAGGTTAACATGTTATAAATATGTTTACATATCATTGAACCTCTTTTATTTTTGCTGTAAATAATGCTTTCATGGTTATGATACTTTGGCCTAGTGGGTAAAGCCTGATTGTGAAAGGTTTTTATTTCAAGATTCATGGTCATGAATTTTGGCTTAGTTGTGACGCTATTTGTGAAAGAGGCTGTCCATTTTGTTCATAAATGGTTTTAACATAATTTCTCCTCAAATTTTCCATCTAAAACTCATTTCTTAATGCATATTACATCCATATACTCAAGGCCAATCAATGTTTATAATAATTTACCACATTTATTAACATTTCAAAATTCACAAAACATGTCAAACAACCATTAGACTCACTCACTACAAGTCAAACATGCATTCCTTCTTTTCCCATTTGTACAAACTTAATTCAAGTGTCACATATATAGTTTATCTTATGTATAACCATATTCTTTAAGACAATTATTAGGACATCTAAATGTCCAAATTCACAAATTTCACATAAGCTTCAACCTTTGTTAATACAATAACTCTTGTCTATACTTATCCTAGAAGAATCTTAACTACTACATACATGTTCATTAATATACAATAAAATATTTATTACATATCAACCTACAAATTAATGTTCATAAATGTCTATTGACATATTGCCACATCATTGATATTTCATTAAACATTTAAATAACTCAACATATCATTTATTGTTCACAAAAATGCTATATCACAGAAATTCATCTTTAAAGCATGCAAGTTAATCAATCAGCACATACAAACATGCAATAAGGGCAAACTAAAATGCGTATATGTACACATATCAATAGAGCTTTCCAAAATCTAAGGTCTTGAAGTTTATCTACTAATTTTGGTTGTTTTCTCCTCTTTCAACCTTGCTTCCTATCATTACAAGAAAATATCATTTTTGCGACGCCAACTAGCAATGTGGCGGTTAGCTTCGCTAAACAGCGACATTGTTGTGATGCCCAGTGACAATAACTTAACATGTGAAATTAGCGATACCTTTAGTGATGCCTGGCAATAAAACAAACTAGCGATACTATCACTGTGTCGCTAAACATGGCATCAAATCTTGGTGGTAAGCTTAGTGACTCACTTGCATCACTAAAAAGAATAGCTAATTAGCAACAAAAATTTTGCGTCACTAAATTCTGCATTTAAACGCAAAATATTGAGTGCGGTTGCCATTTACGATAACCACTCTCTTCGTATCGCTATGTAGCGACGCTATGGATGCGTCGCTGACCTATAAATCAAAATAGCTCATTTCATTAAAATTATCCC
Source organism: Balakata baccata (assembly GCA_949630135.1). Lineage (NCBI taxonomy): Eukaryota > Viridiplantae > Streptophyta > Magnoliopsida > Malpighiales > Euphorbiaceae > Balakata > Balakata baccata. Next base: position 19,245 of record CATIWF010169330.1, read on the forward strand.
ATAATAGCAATGCTATAGCAACACTCTTCTTCCATCGCTAATGGTCACGAAATAATAAATTGACCAAATTAAAATCACTAAAATTTCCCCAAACCCATGTCTAGAATCAAAATAAGCACCCTGATTTTCTCTCCTTTCTTTGCAGAATACTATGCTTGAAAACCCTAACTTCCACCATAGCTGGTTGCTCACCTTTTTCCTCTTCTGAGCATCATACTTCTTCTTCTTCTTCTTCTTAGAGTACAAGGCTCAAAAACCCTAACTCCTGCCATAGCTAAATGTTCCTATTTCCTTTTCTCATCATCATATCCTTCTCTTTCTCTATCTGTAGTTCTTCATTATCGATCTTGCGATTTACCACCGACTTGCAAAAATAGTGCCACAGGTTTACCTTCTCTAGCCAACCATTGCTCTCACAATGGATGAAGAAATAGTAATTACTTCATCCTCAATCAATGGCGGCATCGGTTGCTGGGACCTTCAAACTGGCGTTGAGCACCTCCACTACAAATCTTGTGCCTCCCCTCCCTATGGGCTCACCTGCGTGGGCCACTACTTCCTTGCCTATTTCCAGATGCGTGAGCATGATGCATCTTTTGGCTCCATTCTCTTTTGGTTCTGGTCACAGGTACGGTAATTCATTTAAATTGTTTGATATTATTATTCAATGAAATAGGTATTTTGATCTCTTCTTATTGATATGCGAGCTCATTATTGATGGATATGTTAGAGTCTGGTCACTTCTCATGTATTCCACCTTTATCCTTCTTACTGTTGTTTATCCTCCCTTTAAAAGTGTTATTGTAATTGTTATGATTGCCGGGTAGATGTCACCATCTTTCATGAATAAGGATATTTGATGATTTTCAAATAAAGCTAGCAACTCAAAGCACACCTTTCGTCTAACAGATTCAGTCATAAGTTATGGAGGGGACAATGCAATTATAGTTTCAGCTTCTGAGGATCCAGCGTGCAAGGTTTATTTTCCTCTTTATTTAAAATGATTGACTTAAGATTTTAATGTTGGTTTAACACATAGCACCATGTTATTCATTTAATTATGATACTATTGGTTAGTTGTTAAAATTAAATATTTAGAAGTATTTGCGCACGATAGTTGGGTATGCTTTGTTCTCTCTTCTTAATGGAAATATTTTAGTTATGTCAAAAAACATGAATACTTAATTCCAAGGTGGGGGATACTGTTATATGATTAAGACTCTTAACCACAATTTGTTCCAAAGTGGTTATCATAGTATGTGAGTTTGATCTCTTGGAAAGGGGCTATAGGATTTGTTAGTTCTTGAGTTGAAAGTGAGAGAATAAAAGATGCACCTTGTTGTATACATCTTTGGGCAAAGTAAGTAACGAGATAGGAAAGAGAAACCTTTCTTGTTGTATGCTTTTTTATAGACAAATGTGCCTTTTGTTTGGCCATTTTGTAACTTAGAAATCTATATATGCTCTCCTAGACATGTTTAATTTGATCTACTAGACTTTCAATTTGGTTTGCTCAACCATACACCTAATAGATTAAATCCATATTATGATCAAACAAACATTAAAGGGGTAGTGTGCGTCATGTATAATGAGAAAGAGCAAACTGCTAAGTGTGGTACACTTTTATAGTTGGATAGAATTCATAATCGTTGATTGGCTTTTCTTATTCTGCATAACTTTACTCTGTATAGCCAAAATTTTCATTTATTATGCGATAAAGTATTAGAAGTTGATTGAGAATTTTATGATAATATTCAAACTTGCTAATAGTGAGCTTTTTGAAATGTATGTATCTTGAAATTTTTATTTGTGCAGGCACAGAACCATATACTTCTTCAGCATCCATCTAATGTCTTTTTTTCTTTTTTACAGAAGAAAATCAACATCTAGGTCCATGCATGTTTATCTATAATAACAGTAAGTTTAAGCTAATTATTAATTTATGGGTATTGTATAATTGTTTTATTTCCTTTTCTAGCGATATTATGAATATGACTTATATTAAATATGCTAAAGATTGCTATATACAAGTACAAGCTTGAAACTTTATTAATTATTATTCTCTTTTCAGGAATGCCGAAATGTCTATAGATTAATTATAAATGTTTTTCTTTACCAAAGGCGGCTTTTTATTGCTTTGTGAACATTTTTCTTGCTTATGTTTTAGAGGTGGCCCTGTCTAATCATAGCTTTGAAGTTTTAAGACTAAATACATATGCAACAGTAAGTATTTTAGTTTTAATGGTTAATATAAAGGAATTTACTTAAGCTCTTGGAGATGTGTGCACCGTAAAACTATGTGGAATTTATCTTGAAATTTCAATTTAGTATTCAATATCTTTGACCTCTGACCAACTCAAAAACTAAAATTTACTTTTTCCTTTTCCAATAAAGACAAGTGTTTTTGGCATTGGTATTCTTTCTTGTTCAATAACTTTTAGAATTGAGCAAGAAAAAGCCTTTACTTTATGCATGGTATTCTTGTTATGATTAGGATGAAATGTAAGCGTGGGCCATTGGGAAGGAGTAATCTCTTTGTAGTTATGCCTTTGCCCTAGATTTGTAGGCTGTCTTACTAATTTTCCTCTCCATTAAAAACTATTCCATGCCTAACCCTCATAGTAGGTAATAGCAGTTGAATATTGTAATATACTGCTTTCCTCAAGAACCTATATGTGTAAATCTTATTCCATGTCTGACTTAGCTTTTGATAGAGGTCTTGTCTATTAATGGAAGTTCCCATAGTTGTACATTGAATGAGTGAAGATCTTGAAATGCTTCTCGAATTTAGATTAAAATTATTTTTGTATAAAGTAAGAGTTAATACAGCCTTGGCTTCATAAATAGGAAAATCATGGCCATGAGAATTAGGAATAAGATGGCTTTTTTTACCCTATCTTTGGACAAAAAAACAGGAGTCAATCTTCTCCAAAGTGCACATAACATATCCCATTATTTTCTACAAAATATAGAAAACAAAAAGGCTTAATTAGTGGTCTTTTAGTAAAATTGGCAATTAACATATATAAAGGTATCATTTCCATCGTCTTTCTTTCTTTTGTTTATTTTCTCTCTCCCCTCCCTAACTCATTATATGTTATTATTTTTTAAAATTGCTATAAGAATTATTAGTTGTTATATTAAAAGAACAATTTTTTGTAATATTGGATCTGGGAAGGATTAGACCATTAAATTTTGAAACTATGAATGACTAATGGGTTATCTATGTAGATGATAATGTCTGAATGACATTATGTATCTATACATTATGGAAATTATGTGTCCTTTTTTCTATTTATGTTAGGTAGGTAAGAATCTTGATGTTCTTAGTTAGATAGAAGGTGTAGACCTTGAAATGTACAGAGACACAACTCTTCCTAGAGTATGGTGTCACAATTAGCAAGCCTAAGTTTTCTGATCTATGATATTCTAGACTGCTAAATTATTGTAAAATGTACAGATAAAAAAATTCAGTTACTATAAATATTTTCTTTTTTGGACAATGTCATTTGCATAGCTCATGCATTTGACAATTATTGTATGAGAAATTTGTTGTCAAGTTGCGGAATTTTGTGGTTTGAAGACAGCAAAAATTGCATTCTCCTTCTATTGCTTTTTTTTTTTTTTTTTTTGAGAATGTGTCCATTGATAGCATGGAATGAATTGTATGGACATTGGCTGAGTCACGTAATCTTCACTTAGATGTTAATGGACATTTGCAACTTGTTGCAGATTATCTTATCATAAGAGAAGAACATTTATAGACTTAATGAGCTGGTCCAAAGTCTTCAGCAGCAATTTTTGCAGTATAAGTGCAACAAGACAAACAATACTACTACAATCGCACATCATGTATCAAATCACATGCATTTATTTCAGGGAAATGTCACCATATTCCCTTCTTTGCATATTTTAGTAACTTTTTCAATTAGTTAGAATTACTTTATAAAATCTTCATTCTTTAATATGTATAATACATATATTTGAAAATGTTTGCCTTTTAGTGGTGTTTGGACTTTGATTCTATTGTTATGTTTCCAAAAATTTTGGATTAGTGTGAGTATGATGAATTACAATATATCTAGATGTTTTATAAGCAGGTAATTATATAAGTATGTAATAATTTTCAAAATATTAAAAAATAAAAATAGTGACGCCAGATGCTGCCATTAATAATTTTTTTAAAAATATTAATTTAATATAATGCAGCGACACCAAGCTGCGTTGGTAAACTAGTGATTTGCTAATGGCGTCGCCAACAGTGACAAAACTACTTTTCTTGTTACCATCAATCAGTGATGCACTTTGCACTTTAGCCAATAACTGCATTGCTAATAATGATGCCATTTTGATCAGCGTTGCTAAATTTGAAGTTATGACAACACTTTTTGACACGCAGTGTTGGCGTCGCTAAGGTTTGTTAGAGATGCCATTTCCCTTTTTAGAGATGCATTTTAGGCTTCACTATTTTGTAAAATTCTTGTAGTGTACAATAGCATAACCTATAATAATTTCCAAGTCTAAGACAAGATTACATAATTGTAAAACCTATCCCCAGCTTCCCAAGCTAAGTCTTTTATGTATAATTCTATCTCAGTAATATGGTTTCTTGCTCACTCTAACCTCGAGAAACTCACCCTATCAATAAAACTCATTAACTTTCCTTAAACAATCAAACTCATGCAATTCTCCTTTCAAACCAAACAACCAGACCATTAAACTTTAAAATCATAGCAAGGAGATGGAAAAGACATGTTTTCTTACCTCTTGAAGGTATAAAACCAAGTTGACATACAAGAACACTCAAATTTCCTTCCTTGCTCAACTTCTCTCCTCTAAGCTTCACTTCACACTTGTCAACTCTCTTAATTTTCACTCAAATCTTAGTTTTGATGTTTTAGAGCTTAGGAATTCATGGGAGAAGGCTAGGATGATGTTTCTAGATGTAAGGGATCGTGTCTAGGTATTTAAGGAGTGAAATGGCAATGTAAAAATGAAGAATGGTGGTGCTCCACCTTAAATATCAGTGGTGTCATAGGTGTGAGACATTGTTCACAAGCATGACACATAAATTGTAGCCACCACCTTAAAATTTCTAGAATTTTCCACAAAATATGACTTTCACGATTGTGACTCTTTTGTCACGGGCATAAATATGCTAAATCTCTTCCTTTTCATGTCTATTTGACACCGGTAAAAGTTCAATATCAAATTTCAACAATATACCCCATATATACCTCGTGTATACCCTTCATATACCTCAAATATTCCTTATTTTGTCATCAATATACCACTAATATACTCCCTTTTTAACTCACTTTTTCCTTTAAGCCCGTTTTTAACTTTTCATTGTCTTATACTTTAACCACTTCTATAACACACGTATTATTTTATACCATTTGTGTAACAACTTTTACCACTAGTACCATCTTATATCCCATTTACGCTCACACATATTATATATATATATATGTTTTTTATACCACTTTATCTTTATTACATTTAGGCCCTAACTAGCAGGCATTAAAGAGCGCCTTTTCTCAAAGGATATTCCTGTACATAATTGTTCTTCTCTATGTGGAAAATATGGTGAGCATGCTCATCATCTTTTTCTAGATTGCTGCCTAGCTTCTAATTTTTTGGATGTCCTAGGTCTGCTAATACCTAGTATTGATGTTCTAAGTTTCAAAGATTTGTTTGATTATATATGCTTTACGTTTTTTTATTTCAGCTCAATTTTGTGTGGTGTTTTGGGCTATTTGGCGACATCAAAATAATTGGCTCTAGAATAAAAAGGTTGTCTTGGCTTTGCAAAATATTTTTGATTCTGTCTTTCTATTCTGAATGGAGTAAGGTGAATATGGTCTCTGCTCAGTGTACAACCCTCACTTTGACTTTAGATGGCAACCACCTCCCTTTTCTTCTTTGAAATGTAATATTAATGCAATTTTGTTTGTTGACAATAATTTAATCGATATGGGTGCGATTATTCAAGATCATGATGGGGGGATTTGTTGCATATTTCTCAAGAACAATGAATGGTCATTTTCAACCAACTGTGGTTGAGGCCCTTTGCTTCAGAGAGGTTTTGAGCTGGCTAAAGAGAGATGGTTTTCTTCCAGTTTATCTAAAGAGTTGGTTGTTAATGCTATCCTTCATCCTAGGATTGATTGATATGAATTTGGAGTTATTTTTGCTGATTTTATTGCCCTTATTTTCCATATTGTATAGGTTTTACCATTAAATTTTGTTAGAAGTGAAGCAAATGAAATTGCGTATTTTGAGAGACGAACACTAATTTTTCAAAACACCGTTAGTATGAGTGAATTTGTCTTAAAGACACTGTGTGGAATACAGATCTTATATTTATTCTATCATCTTCTTGTCATTTTATTCGAATATTGAATTAATCATACTCTTAGTTTCCAACAAAGAGTATTTACATCTTAGAAATCACCAAAAAAAAGAACAATTTAGAACATTTTTAAATATATGGAGTAAAAAATTTTTTATAAGTCCAATAAACATTTTATATTTCTACTTTTCACTTTGCTTTATCTCATATAAATTAATATTATCAAAAGAAAAAAAAGTAAATGACTTCTATTATAAATAAAGAGAAAAATATTTTTAGAGAAACACACTAATAAAAAGATAGATCATACATAGAAAATAAAGTTATATTAATGATAAATTATTAGGTAAATTTGGTTTACCACGTTATTTATAAATTAATTCAATCACACATTAATATGCATTTAATTATTTTATTCTTATTAATTGAAATAAATAGAATATGCATATATATTATTTATTAATTAAATTAATTTAATAATGACGTAATAAACTAAGTTTATTTATAAATGAATTTCTGTGCATTAATTATAATTGGGACAATGAGTGAACTTTAGTTCTGTGATGTAGAAAAATATATTCTATTAGAGACTTTTACGGAATGACTTTTAAGACAAGCCCAACTCCCTCCACTTTGTTATGCCGTAACAAATTTTGACGTTTATTATGCATTTCGAAGTTTGAATAATTGCTCATGCTTTTCTTTTTTCTTTTAATTGTATAGGTTTTTTTTAAAAAAAAAATACTTACCTTAGCTTTGTATAGGTCAAGTGGGATAGGATTTTGAGACGACTAAATTCAATGTTTAGAGCAGTCGATTTGATAAAAATAAAATATTATCTTTGACTCAAAGTAGTACTTTCAAATTAAAATATTTAAAATTAAATTGATTCGATTAGTTAATTCAATTTTTGAGTCAAAGATAACATTTTATTTTTGCCAAATCAACTACTCTAAACATTGAATTTAGTTGTCCCAAAATCAGATCCCAGCTGACCCATACAAAGCCAAGCTGATAGTATCAATTCGAATTGGTTCAATCGAATCAATTTGATTTCACACGCTCCTAATATTTTGCACTTTGAATTAATAACTTGTTGATTTTCTTATTAAATATTAAAAGTTAAAGTGTTAAAAAGAAATTCAATATTTTTTTCAATGAAATGGAATCCAATTGATTAATAAATCTTTTTTTATTATTAGATTCTTAGAAAAAATTTCAAAAAATTGATCGTTATAATTTTTTATTCCTTTCATTGTACTTCAAATGTTAATTTAACATTTATATATAGATTAAAAAATAATTAATCAACATTAATTTTATAAAAGATAAAGTAAAACATATATTTAAATACTCTTTTAATTTCTAAAACGACGGTTAAAAAAATTAAAAAAATTTTAATTATTAATTATTTATTTATTTTCCCTGATGAGCAGGTGGTGAAGCATGCATCTCAGTACAATCGAAAAGAAGAACAAAAACGTAGATTCCACGCCCATTGCTCTGACTCAAAAGCGAAGGAAGGGCTAGCCTTGGCGTCTGTCTATCTTCAATTTTTATGAAAGAAAGAAAGAAAGAAAGGGAGAAGAGAAAGGGAACAAGAATGGGAGTTTTCTCGAATAAGATCGAGAGAGATCAGCTGAAACCAGGAGATCACATCTACTCTTGGAGATACGCTTATATGTACTCCCATCACGGTTTGTTTTTCTTTTTCCCTTTTCCTTAAATGATTTTACATGCATTAAACTGATCTTACTTGTCCTTCATTGATCGTAATTTGGCATTTTAATTTACTATTTGTTTTATCTTAGAATTGGCTGCAATCAATTTTCGTTTTGCAATTTCTGATTATGTTTCATCGATTTATATTTAGCGTCCTGCTTAGTTTATAATTGGAATTTAGCTCTGCCGAAAGTTTGAATGGAGTAGTGATTAATAATTTGCTAAACATCGTAATTAAATTGATGGTGAATAATATTAGTTTATCTCTTTTGAACCTCTACTTGGTTGGGATTCTTTTAGCAGTTATACCTTTCTCTAATTCTATCTCAATTTGTCTCTAGATTGTGATAAAATCATCTTCTTTTATTTCATCATCATTTAGGAATTTAGCCAGCACCTCTTGGCTGTTTATTTGTGGTCTGGTTTTAGTATTAACGGAGGTGCTGGCTTGTTATGATGAATGGTTAGAGAGGGATATGCTATATTTTATGTCAAATTGGACCTGAACAGAGCTGAGGTCATGACAATGATATTAGGGTCCTTGGAAATATGAAATTTGTAATAGTAGTTAAGATATATTATAGGATGTTTAAGATCTGAGGCTACTGTTTTGAAATCGATTAGAGAATTAGAGCTTTTAGATATTTGTGCCTGGAAATCTTTATTAGGCGTGCCAGATAATACATTTAGGTCCAGAATTTTTGGCCGTAGAATCAGGGCTAACTGGATCATGGGACAGTCAAGGTCTGATCAACTCAGAAGGTTTATTTTCAATGCACACGTTCTCAATCCTCAGAGGTTTCAACCTTTTTCTATGAAAAAGATTTTGGGCTGTCTGGGAGCTCATCTGCCTCCAATTTTATTTATTGTACTATAGCAACGAATATCTTCATCAAAATGTCAAAGGCTATGAGAGCTGGGTGTTTCTGACACTCATAATTTGTGGTAGGGCAGATCTAGAGATGATTGTTTGGTAGGAATGGTGCTAGGCATTAAAACTTTATCTTATTGTTTTTCAATGGGGTTAAGCAGCCATGAGACCAGGCCTATTTGTCACTGGGTATTCTGTGGGTGGAGGCAGAGTTAGTGGAAAAAGAATTATGAGCTTGAAATGGTATTTTTGTTTGTAAATGGATGCTTAGATCATACATCTAAATCCCTAGCCATTTGAATGCTACAGAGGGAAAGGAACAAGAGAGCCTTTGAAGAAGAGCAAGATTCTCTTGCCATAATTGAAGAAACATGGGTGCATACTTAATATATGGTGTAATACTTGGCAGTCTTTCAATGACAACACTGTGTTATTGACCCAGAAGATGGTGCCTGTGGATGAACCCGCTTCTTTCTCTACGTGTTGGTACCCTTTGGTTCTCCCCAACAATTTTTTTTTTCTTTATTGCAAAAAGGTTTAGTAATCATTAACAAGAAAGATATGGTCACGCAAGAATATTTTCCTTAAATAGATATCTTGAAGATGGTTTATCTAAAATTCTGATGTAGATAACCAATGAGTGTTATGTTTGTGGAAACACATGCATGAAAATAAGCACACAAATGGCAAAGAAGAACTTGCATTCACACCCAAGGCTTCTTAAGAAATGTACCTAGTGAGATAGGAAATTACCTGCTCCGCAAAGTTCTCAAAGGTGCTGGAGTAACTTTTGTGAGGTAGTATGCTTTCATTAAGCTTTGCATGAAAGGTCAGAAATTTTCTAGCTTCTTGCTCTTTGTAAGTTTTCATAAGGAAGATACCTAAGAATAAAATTCAGATAGTAGGTTGGAAGAGATCTGTGTGTATTCTTCTGCCTATATGTATATGTTTTTATAACTCAATTACTTCTTGCATCAATATTCTCTGATTTAAATTCACTAAAGTTACCAAGAGGTTTTAAATTCTAGTGACAAGGTAAAGAAAGAAAATATTACTTTGACTCTCATATGGAATGTCAATATGACATAGACAAGTGTGCTTAAAGCTCTGATTTGGGATTTGACTATGATATATGGATAAGTTTGTTAAAGCAAAGTTGGATTGCAATTATAATGGTAAATATGAGAATGTAGGAGTTCCTATTGTGCTGTAGAGAAATCATAATTGTTAAAGGCGAAAGGCACACCAAGGTGATAAGGGCCCTTATCGCTTGAGACGCAAAGCGCAAGGCGAGGCGCGCACATGACGAAAGTAAGAGGCATAAAAATAAAATGAAATAAAATAAACCTATAACTCATGTCACAACATAATACCTACCTGAAATAAAACCATAAACTTAACTCAATACCAAAGAAAAACAATTTAAAAGATCAAGACATAATGTCAATAGGCAAAACAATAAAAAACATACGCAAAAAAGATAATAAAAGTAAAATATAGTCTTATAAATAGCTAGAAGGCTTAGTCTTAGAGTAAAGTAGTACTATTATACTAATATTATAGTATGTATTGGGTAGTTTAGACATGCACACATATTTCCAACTTGAGTCACTTCTAGTATTATTACTATGAGGTGCACTCGAAGCACCAACACTTGTCTCAACCTTCATTAATTATTAAACTGCATAAATAAATTATTGCATAATTTTTCAATGAATAAAAATCATAAATACTTTATAAATCATGCACAATATCACAAGGCACAAGTACTGCCATTCTCAAATTAGATGTATTTTTTTCTCAAAAAAAAATTTAGAAAACTTCTATAATGCAGAATAGAAGCTCAAGGTGCACAACTTAATAACATTGCCCGCCTTTGGGCTACTCAAGGCGTCACGGCCAGTGCCTTGTGCGCCTGGCGCGCCTTTGACAACTATGAGAGAAATGAATGATAAAATCATGAGAATATAGGAGTTCCGATTAGAACAATAAGATCATGAGAACGTAGTTCCTATGGTGGTGTATGTAAATGAATTAGTTAGATTGTATTGGCAAACTATTTTTCCTGTTAATTTCCAGGGGTTTGAGCATATTATCTCAACAGATTTTAAGATCTAAAAAGTCTCATCTCTTACTATCGCTCATGGGATATTTGTTTTCTATTAGAATTTTCTATCATGTGGGTTTGTTTATTATGTTTTCTTAATATTTATAAAATTATTTGAGTTAGCATTAGAGTTTGAAATATTTTTTAAATAACCCATTATTATATAATGATCATCAAACCTTTAATGAAAAAACTGAAGTATTATAATTATCACTATAATGTGTTTTGAATTAGTGTTGGTTAACTCTGTTTGGATTAGGAAACATATTAGCATTATGATGGGAGAATTCTAACTATTGTCTCTATACATAGGCTTTTGTCCTCTCTTACTAATTTATCATATGCTGTTATCTCTAATTAGGAAAAGTTTGTATACATAGAGAGGTTTCATAGATAGATTTTTTTTTGCTCAAATTAGTATGATGCATCAGTTTGTGAATATTGCCATATTGTGCATATACATTTGATGGCCAAGATATAAAACTCATAAAAGTTGAATTGCAAATGGTTATGCATAAAATACTATTTTCCGATGCCCATGCATATCATAAGCTTTTTAACATAACCTCCTATTATTAAAACGAAAAATTATTATATGTTATGATGTCTAATTAGATTGGTATAAACTAAAAATTATTTTTATTAATAATTTAATGCATATGAGCACTATATTATGCAAAATAATAATAATAATAATAATAATAATAATAATAATAATAAAGCCAAAGTAATTATTTGAAATTAAAAGAAAAATGATTTTTGCTTTTTTTACAATGAAGGAAATTTTGGAATATTTTTAATTTATTAGGGACAATCTTGGAAATAAAACAATTAGCGACAATCCCTCATTGATAAAAAATGGTGGATTTTAGGACTTTTCTATCTAGGAGATGGGAAATCAAATCCTTAAAAAATAAAAGATTTTGGTGGATGAATGATTTTTTAAAATTCATGAATTTGACAGAAATTCATGAATTGTTCAAAATTTTTCATCCAAAATCCCTTTATCCAAATATAGCCTAAAAGTTTTTTATGAGACTTTGACAAATTAGATAATTGTCGTTACCAAATTATCTTTTCGGGATATGGATTATTTTATTTTTTGTATTTATGATTAAATATAATGAAGATTATTGGTCCATGACTCTAATATGTGTGAAGCATGTGGCAGTAAGGTTTTAGTCAAGAGTGACACATGATGGGTATAAAAATTATTGGGCATAAAAGTGATGTCTTGTATGAGAATTTATGAATTAATGTAGTTGATGATCAGAGTGCCTCATTTGTAAAAATTTATGTATTCTTATTTGAGTGATGTATATATCTATGAAGCACAGATACAACAGTTTGGGGGAGAGTCGGCTTGTCAGACACACATCGGATACGTGAAGGACACGACACATGACATGTTGTTGACCGAAAACAAAGTCAAAGCTTTGGATATGACTGGGACACGCATGAGACACAACTTCACCATTTTCTCGTCAAATGGCTTTAAAAGCACAAAAAAGATAATGCTTCGTAGATGATTCTGGAGGAATCAGGTAAATACTCCGATTTGGGTATAAGAGATGCTACAGAGGAAAATAAAACATCTTCTCTTCCATGGTCTTACATATTAAAGTCTTGATATTTCTAAGAGAGCTTACCAGCAAATGGGATTGCTTCATTTCTTCAAGAAGGACACTGATTAAAGGGATAAAAGAATTGTTATTTTGCTTTTGCTCTATAGATGACATTGTTGTTGAAGATTGAGCATTCAATTGCCACAACTTGATCAACCGAAGAAGATTAGAGTTTGGGGACCATTGATCTCTCATGGAGAGAGAGAAATGTTTGAAGGTGTTTTTTGCAATCACTGGTTAGAGAGAGAAAGGAAGAGAAGAAAAACAAAGATGGTGGCTTTATGATTGAAGGAGAAGAAAATAGAAAGTTTAAGGTAGGGTTGTTCACGGGCCAAATTGATTAAAAATTTGTTATGAATCTAACCCAACCCATTAAGTTAATCAGTGAATGAATAAATGGTTCAAAACCAACCCAAGCCAAAAGACTAAATAGAACTTGGTTGGATTGAATACCAATTTGGATTGATTTTTAATTCATTAACCCAACAGCTTAGAATTGCACTCTAATACCAAATTTCACCTTATCAACTTCATATTATTAGTTTGTGATTTTCTTACGCAACATTATGGTTTAGCAATTATTTTTTTCCATTCAATTAAATTTTAAACTTACAATATGTTTAAATTTTGAACTTTGTTTTTTTATTTTTATAATAATTTTTTAGTTATTTTATTATGCCATATTTCTACCTTGTTTGTGTCCTAGTTTTTTAGAATTTATCATGCCCTGGTATCCCGCCATATTGTGTCCTTTTGGTTGTATCCGTGTCCGTGCTTCTTAGGTGTACATGAAGAAATTTTTTTTATTATTCTATAATTATATTAAAAAGTCTTTTATGAGTATAAAGGGTGTTTATGGGTTTCTCTTGATAAGAAAGTACTCAATTTGTGCATGCTGTTGGATGAATGAGAATGAGAGAGGTTTAAGGAGAGAATTTATGGAAGGAAATGGAGCTAAGTTGTCCAGGATGGAGGATCAAGTTTGATTCTTGTGTCAACTTATCGTTCTCTGCTAGTATATGCCAAAACTTTGTTCAAACTGAATTTTATTGTTATTTAATGCTGATCGTATAATTAACATGCTGAGCTTTTTGCATGTTTATGAAGCTTTCTCCAGCACTAACCTCAATCTGATTTCTCACCAGGGATATATGTCGGTGATGGAAAAGTGATCCACTTCACACGTGGAGCAGGTCAGGAAATTGGGACTGGAACTGTGTTGGACCGCATTGTTCTTAGCTCTTCTCCATCTCTTTCTGCAGACAATCCATGCCCAAATTGTGGTGATCTATCAAGACTTGACGGTGTCATTTCTTCCTGTTTAGACTGTTTCCTTTCCGGTGGAAATCTGTACCTCTTTGAATATGGTGTCTCACCAGCTTTCTTTCTTGCCAAAGCTAGAGGAGGGACCTGCACTCTTGCATCTTCTGATCCGCCAGAAGATGTCCTTCATCGTGCCTTTTTCCTCCTCGAAAATGGTTTTGGCGTCTATCACATTTTCAAGAACAACTGCGAGGATTTTGCAATCTACTGCAAGACAGGTCTTCTCGTATTCACAAGCATCAGTGTAGGTCGAAGTGGACAGGCAGCATCCTTATTAGCTGCTGTCAGTGCCGTCGTTTCTTCACCGCTTAGATATTTAACTACGAGCGTCAGTGGGCTTACAGTGGTCGGTTGTGGTATGTATTGTGTGAGTCGATTTGTTTCTGATATCGGAATTCGTCGTGATGTGACCAAAGTACCAGTTGAGAGGCTCGTCTCTCGTGCTAGCTTAGAAGAATTTGAAGTTTCAGCTGATGCGGCTGAGGAAAAGTAGTCTTATTTATCAACTTCTCTGTGGCTGAGAAAAATACAATTATTATCTAGTTTGTAGCTGTCTTGCTAAGTTGGGAAATCAATTTGGCTCTGAATTTCAGTTTGACACTTTAGGTTATGATTTTATGAATTCTGGAAAAAATATTGCTTATTGTTCAGTGACATGTATTCTTGATTCATGACTATACTATTCATGTGTCAGTTTATGAAATGAAACACATCCAAACTAGTATGAATGTTTATATAAATATATTGTAGATCATTACTTATTTTGTAGAATTTAGTTTTTCTTGAATCCTCAATTGATTTTTAAGGGCTTGATTATCATAGATAATTTCGTCACAAAATTTTATAGCATTCATGTGGTATTCACTCATCTGAAATCTATATTCTTAATTATGTGAAACTGATTTTGAATTATATGGTTTTGATTATATATATTTTGGCCATAATTTGCTAAAATTTTGGTGGAAATGAGAACGCATTTTAATGGTTGTATTCACAAACGATTGTTAATCTATAATTCTACTTTTTTTTTTTTTGTATTATTTGATAAAACTTTTAAATTAATCAACATGGACTTACAACAAATAAAGGAAATTAATAAGTCTTTTCTTTATTTATAATTACAAAAATAAAAATAAATAGACTTTCTGAGAGCAACATATTAAGCTAACAGTACATATAAAAATAACAAATAATTAAAAAGGATGAGAATCACAAAAAATTGGTTACTGCCTCGAATCTTATGTCTGCATGGATTACTATACATCTGTGCAGATATGATTCATCAGAGTTGATTCATTTTCCAATCAAACACAGAAACGATAAATCATAATAAATATAATTCGAATATGAAAATGTCTAATTTTTTTTATGATTAATAACATGAAACGAGAAAATGAAATAAAAAAAATTTCACATAAGATAAATTCACATTTTCAATGATGTTATGGATATGACATTATGAATGAAAATATGATAGTAAAAATAAAAAATAAGCAGGGGTGAGAATATGAAAGCCCTCTCTGATTGCCGTTTTGACCACTTTTACGTTTATATATATATATATATATATATATTGTGAGGAGAATAACAATAGGAAAAAATTGTTAATTCAATATTCAAAAACAATAAAAATGGAAAACTATCTGAACTTGTGTTTCACATAGTTTCCTTAAAACAAATTCGCCTCCTATACCGCTGTTTAGGATAACCGGCGTTTGTTTCCCAACATACAACAGATTTCAAATAGTTGTTGAACACACAACATCTACTTACAGCGAACTATGAACTTGGCACGCTCTTTATCACTTAAAAAGAAGAAGAAAAAGAAAGAAATAAACTCTTCAACAAGAATAAGAGTAAACTCTCAAAAATTCTCTCAAAATTCAAGCCAAAAACACCTATTTATACTAGATGAAGGAGACATAAAATTAATTGTGATTAATTTCCTTTAAAAGTTGTCAATAATTCCTTTGTAACTCTCAAATAATGGTGAAATTAATCTTTGAAACATCAGAAAAGCTCAAAAGATCATTCTGGAACACAATCCACACGGGCGTGGCAGACTGCTGGCTGTGATAAAAAAAATATTCGTAAAAATTAGACTTGTTCAGGATCATAAGATTTTGGGCCGACATTCGTGTACGCAAGTCGCTCATCCACGTATTAGCCTATCCCGGACCATAAATTTGCACTCCCCTACGCCTGAGCCCTCGAGAGAGAGCCTTCCATTCTACTTTTCTTCGCTCGAGAGAGAACCTTTCATTCTACTTTTCTTACCCATGTAAGAATGCATTTCTATATATAAATACAAGTCTAACTTCAATTTTTAGTAGTGTGGGACAAACTCTCACACATTCACTTTTCACTTTTAATCTCCTTACCAATAATCTTACTTTGAGCTTCAATTTCTATTCACATATTCTCCATTTTGAGCATATAAATACATTAATTCATAGTCCTCATGTCAAGGAACATATATCTAGGTACTAAGAAGTTTACTTTGAGCTTCAATTTCTATTCACACATTCTCAATTTTGAGCATATAAATACATTAATTCATAGTCGTCATGTCAAAGAACATATATATGGGTCTTTCTCCCAAAACCGAATTGTGAGACCCATCCGAATTATCCTCTCAAAATGATACATAATCACAATTTTTTCAACAGAATTAAGTTTGGTTTCATCATCACGAGGATTATATTTAACTTGATATGTAGTTTGATACTACACCGCCAATGACTTGAACACCAACCATACTTCCATTTTCTAAATTAATCAATAATACTTGTATTATTCATAATTGTCCCTTTTTGGATCCCACCATTATCAACTTGATCCCACCTAAATTAACATCATATACATTAATTCATATATATATCGTATCGAAGTCTTTTACATCATCTATTTTTAGCCCCACTCTTTGAAAGTTTGAAACCCTCGTGTGCCATTAAGCTTTAAGACTTCATATTGTTTCATCAATTATTTACGATGGCATCACTTTTTATTTTATAAATAGTTCTTTTTTTTTCTTTTGAATTTTTTAGAAAGAAAATTTAGGGGTAAAATAAATTAATGGTACCAAAATATTTGCATATGTAGCAAACTTATATCAAAAAAAAATTTTTATCAAATTGGTACTAAAATTTTAAAGTTTTTTTCAAATTATGGAACCAAATACTTTTCCGGTTGATTTATGCTAATGTAGACACCGGATTTAATGACGTTACTACCAGACTTATTGATATAGATGTCGGAAAGTTTTGGATATTATGATCTAAAACTTAATTTTAAAATTTTGATAGCGATTTAATATACATACAAAAATTTTAGTACTAAAAAATCATTTAATACCCGAAAGTTCAGTGTCAAAAGAGTATGATTTTTTTTTAAAAAAAATAATTAAGTTCAAGAATGGCATGCACATTGCTATTTTGGATAGAGATTCACTTTTTAGCATGTAGAAAAATTTGTAAAAAGCATTAAGTTGTGAAATTAAAGTCAAATTAAAAGAACTTGTATGGAGGTATCATTGTTGAAAAGGTAGATGCAAGTGTTGAAAATAATCAGTGTATCATCATTATATCGACTTGTTATAAGGTACTCCTTTTGAGCTAGTTTCTAGCTAGAATGATCTTACACTCATTTATTTAATATGGTATCTCAGTCATTATAGCGGAGATGTTAGATCACCCATATATTACTATTCCCGCAAATTTCACATTTTCACATCTGTTCGCCCATGTGTTGAGATATTCACATCTACTACTTATAAGATCTAAATGTTAATCTCTTATAATATATATGACTTTGATAATTATCTTCACTTGGGCAAACCCAATTTATCCAATATATTTATCAAATTTAAAATTTATTTTATTTTTAATTTTTGGCTTAACTAATTTTCAGCTTCTGGAATTTTTTTTTTCCAATTTGTTTCCTATATCAATTTTTGAAACCGATGCCTGAAAAAATTGAAAAATTCAAGAGTGTGATGATGAGTTTAGCTTTAATTTTTTTCTCTTTATTTATTAATTATAATACGGTGAGCGTCGATGGAAAATAATTTTTTAAAAAAATTGTGCCTGCCGTTCCCTATATATATATATATATATATCATTGTCCGTTGAGACACATAATGAAGATCAAGAAATTAACCATCAAAAAATAATAAAATAAATAAATAAAATGCTGGTTTTTCAAATTAAGATAATTCCCGACAATCTATATATTTTTTTTTATCTATATTTAGAAAGTTTTTTATTATTTAAAAAAAATTTTATTTTTTTATTTGTCTTATTATCTAAAATTTATATTATCTCTCTCAAATTTAAGAATTATAAAAAACTTATAAATAATATTTTATTATTTCTCTTTTTTTTTTATCTCTTACTCTATTTTTATTTTTTCTAAATAATTTTATTAATAAAAAATTAAAATAAATAGTAAAATAAAAAATATTGTTAAAGTATATAAGACAAACTAAAATAAATAGTTAAGTTTTTATAATCTCATAAAAAATAAAATAAAAAGTATTATTAAAAATTTTTCTTAACTTTTTTTAAAAAAAAGAAAAAACTTGGTGATAGATGATAAGCAGCGTGAAAATGCAATAATGAGTATGTAAAGATATTCACTTAATGATAAAATTGAAATTCGGAGTTCAAAATGATTAGGGGAGGGGCCTAGCTTTTTAGATTTGATAGTTTAAAAGATAAGATTTTAAAACCTGATTACCTGAGTCACCGACTCTTTTCTAAGTGTTCAACACTAAGAATCCTGCGCATGCTTTCGCACTCAATACTATTTTTTTTTATCGCAACCGCATAGTATTCTCAGTATACATGTAAAAACAGCCGAGACTAATCATTTTTTTTTTCTCGGATTATAATTTTAAAGATTGGTAAAATATTACTATAAAATTTTTTAAAAAATTTATATATTTAAACTTAATTTTTAATTAAATTGGACCACAGTCCACTTAAAACTATTTTTAAGTCTAAATTAATTAAGCCGCTAAATCCATATTATTTTTCTTAATTAATTACGACGTGATTTCTGATTCGATATATACTGTTGATTTTTAAAAAAGGCTTAATTAATTAGACCCACCAAGGATGATAGAATGTCATTTTAATTATGAATGATTTGACGTGGTAGACCCACCAAAGATATCAAGATTCAAATTTCAATCTTCCATTTTCAAAGTTTGCATGTCTTCTTTTTTACGTTCTTAAAATCTTAATTAATTATATAATATACTCTAATCATTATCCTTAAATTGATAATATTATCAAAGTTAATCTGAGAAAAAGTTCGGATTATAAGATGATAAAAGACCTTAATAAAATGTTTTTGCTTTTCCTTCATTAAAAAGCCTTTTCGACTCTTATATTAATTTTCTTTTTATAAACATTGTTAAGAAACAAGTGTTTTTTACTTTCTTTTTTTTTTTTTAATACATGTTGCAGAAATTTAGTGCATATAGAATTCATCTTCTTCCATCATTAAACTTAGGTTCAATATTTTTCTTTATAATATATATATATATATATTATAAAAATTATATTAAATATTTGATCATAATATAATAAATATGTCGAAATTTATCATTCCATTATTATATATATATACATATTAAATATTACCAAACAATGCCTTAATACTAAAAATTATTTAACTTAAGACCATAATTCATTTAGTCAAAAAAAAAAACAATTTGTATATTCTATTGCAAATTATCAGGGTGTATTCAACTATGATTTTAAAATATATTTATAAATTTTTTTTAAGTCAATTGCTTTTGTAGAATTTATAGATTTTTAATAACTTTTATAAAATTTATAAATTTGTCAATAACTTTATAAATTTTATGAAAATTTTTTTTAAAATTTTACGAGAAAGTGAAAGACTTTTGCAAAAATTTTATATTTATAAAATTATATAAAAATATTTAAAAGTCTTTAAATATCACTTTACTTTTATAGAATCTTTATAAATCTCAATTGAATATCACCTTATTTTTATAGACTTTTTTTAAGTATTTAAAATTATTAATAGAATACTTTATAGCTTTTATAGAATTTTTATAAATTCTAAGTGAATATTACTGTTATTTTTTAAATATATTAAAATCTTAATTAAATACATGTAGCTAGTCCAATCAACACAATTGGCGATTTCCATGTTGATATACAAATATTTTTGGAAAAATTCATCCAATCAATTTGTGAAATGTAAACAAAAGGCTGAAAAGTGCAGTCTCATCATACATAGGAATTTCCCTTTTAAAATTTTAAAAATTTAAGTACAAAATAATTGAGTTTCCTTTTTTGTCAATATGGACCAAAAGGGATTAATCAGGGAATGATGGGAGGAAGTCCGATTGAATGATTAACAACCCCACAAGAAGCTATATTTATATATATTTGTTCATAAAGTCTACTAATACAATGAATTTGCATGACAATTATCTAATTTATGAGATTTAAGAATGACCCATTTTACTCATTTAGCTTAAGTTATCAAAACGATTTGATGTCATCAGCATCAAGTTTAATCACATAATTTACTATTTTTTGTACAAACCACGGGTATATAGGGGTGGAGCTAGGATTTGATATCCACACGCCAACAATAACCGGTGTAAATAATCAAATGCTTATCATATATAATAATAATAATAAGTTAAAAATATTATATAATTATCTAAATACATAAAGCATTTATTTTTTAATGTTAATTTTTCGACATATAAAAAATATTACAGAAAGCAACTTTAACTAATTATTCAAGTATTTTAAACTATTATATAATAAATTAAAATGTATTTCAATAAGTAGCTAAATAAAAAAAATCAATAATAAAAGAAGACTATATTATATAAATTTAAATATAAAAATATAGTGGAAAAAAGTACAGTAAGTAGCTAAATAAAAAAATCAATAGTAAAAGAAGACTATATTATATAAATTTAAATATAAAAATATAGTGGAATGTAGTATGCAAAAATAAATGTATTTCAATGAATACCAAATGAAAGAACCAATGGCAAAAAAAATTATATTATAAAAATTCAAATGTAAAAATACAGTGAAAAAAAGTATAATAAAAAAAAGCATAGAATGCATAAATTTTATATATACAAAAATATATTATTTTTTATATATTTAATAATTATTAATTATATGTACTATATGTAAATATATATTATTTTTAATGTATACAATAACTATTAATTCTATATAATACCAATATAAAAAAATATATAATAAAATTTATTGCAATATACATTCGAATTTTTTATAAATTTAATAATTTTTTATATCTCAGTTAACAAAATAAAGGGGGACGACGGTAGGAATGAATTCTAAATTTTAGATAAAAAATTTAAAAACAAAAAGGTTGGGAGGGGCCAGCGCCCCCCCGCCCACTCTATGCTTGCCTCCGTCAGTAGAGAGCTAGCTTTCCTATGTTCATAGGAGTGCATCAAATCAAATCTAAACCAAACTAATTCCGGATAATTCTCCAAATACACCCTAACCGAACTATTAAAAGAAAAAACATTTTTTTTATTTGAAAATCAAAATTTTAAGTCAAATAATATACAATTGTCATAATCGAGCACTATTCAAACCTCATATTTTAAAAAAGTGATATTTAAAATGAATTTTCATTTAGTAAAATCAAATTTTCAATTCATTAAATCAATTAAGTTGAACTCTTTCGTCAGAAAATTTATATTAAAAATTAGGTATAAAATTATAAAAATTTGCATTTAGGTGTTTTTTCAATTAAAATTATTCTTTGCTATTCTACTTTAATTTTTGCATGTCCTTTTATCTCAATTGCTCAGTTAACTTTATGCCCATTTACAGATGAAAAATTTGATATATACATACCATGGTTGTAAAAATCGGATCGATTCAATTGGAAAAATGGGAAATCGGTCTTTATGCCGGATGGTTTTTACCTTCAAAACTGGAGGGGAAATAATCGGTAGAAAAACCGACGATCCGACTGGTTCAACCAGAAAAACCGGGAACCAGCCGGTTTTGACTGGTTTTTATGGATTTTTTTTAATTTTTTGTAAAAAATTTTAATTATTAAATTGGTCCAATATAGTCAATTCAACCGGTTCAACCAAAAAATTGACCCCAAAACCAGATGAATTAACTATAAATTAATCAAATTGGTCAAAATAAATATATTTTTAAACAATTAACTCACCCTTATTTATAAAATGATATATTATCTTTATTCTTATTTTTTTTCTATATGGGATTGTTTACTTATTTTTACATTTTTTTTTTACTTCTTTATATTACTTTTCTTTTACTATTTGAAAATTTTGGTTGATTGTATTTTTAAGTTATAAATTACCTCTTTATTTAATAATTAATTAAATATTTAGTTATACAAATATATGAAATATGATTTTTTTTTAAAAATAAAAAGGAGAATATTAGACATGTTATATTATTCTTGTATACTTGAAAAAATCTTAAATAACTTCTTCTCTATTTTTATTATGTATAACATATTATATTTTATTATATATAAGACATGTTATATTTTATGAAAATACAATATAGACCGATTTTACTCCGATTCGATCTTAAACTCGTGATTCTCTGGCTTTTCTAATTTATTGACCAGGCTTGTTTTTACAAGCTTAATACATACTATTGAGACCCACATATCCACCTCTTGATGCGAACATACTGTTAGAATTCATGTTTCATGGTCCATTGTCCGTGAAAAAGAGGAGAAATATAAAGATTAATATTTGAATTGTTAAGTAACAAAATTAATTAAAAAAAATCCAAACACGATATATATATAGCTTTGGCATTAGCTTCCTGGCACATTTTTTTTAGATAATAATATTAAGGAAAAATATTTTTTTTAAGGTTTAATATGTTATACTAGTACTTTTTAGGTTTAAAACTTATACGATTTGTTTTTTCTATTTTATCTACATTTAACTATATAGTCCTTCACTTGAATTTTAAGACATTCCATGTTAGTCAGAAAATTTTTTTTTTTGTTCAGGGGGTATTAGTACAATATGTCAAATTTCAGTATAGTATTTATGAGATATATTATGTTTTATTATATATGAGACATGTTATATTTTATGAAAATACAACATAAACTGGTTCGATTCCGGTTCAACCTTAAATTCGTGACTCGCTGGCTTTTCTAGTTCTTTGACCGGGTTTTTTCAACCTTAATACATACTATTGAGACCCACATATCCACCTCTTAATGCGAACATACTGTTAGAATTCATGTTTCATGGTCCATTGTCCGTGAAAAAGAGGAGAAGATGAAAAGAGGGAAAATTAAAAAAAAAACTATAAAGATTAATATTTGAATTGTTAAGGTTTAAAAAAAAAAAAAATCCAAACACGATAATTATATATATATAGCTTTGGCATTAGCTTCCTGGCACATTTTTTTTAGATAATAATATTAAGAAAAAATATTTTTTTGAGATTTGATATATTATACTAGTATTTTTAAGGTTTAAAAATTACACGATTTATTTTTTCTATTTTATTTCTATTTAACTATATAATCCTTCAATTGAATTTTAAGACATTTCATGTTAGTCGGAAAGATTTTTTTTTTTGTTCATGCAGTATTAATACAATATGTCAAATTTCAGTATAGTATTAGTATAACAGGTCAAACTTCAGAAAGTTTATAATGATTTTTTCATTGCTATTTCATCATAGTCTAATATATTTCTAACAGAAAATTTAATGGAAAAATGTATTAATATAATATGATAAAATAAAGAGGACAAAATGTATAATTTTTGTTAACTTATGCATATCTAACTTATGGTTAAGAAAAGTGGTTGTAGCTTAGCTAGTGTAGTCAGCAAAGTAGATTAGCAGTTCTTATTTTCTATTAGAAGTTTATTAGCTTTTTGTTATTGGTTGTATGTAGTTATAAATATATAGATGGTTATTATTTTTCAGTACGAATGACTACAAAATTTTCATTGGGCTATTTTGTTCTTGGAGAAGATGGAGATTTCTTGAGCTTCAACATAGTAGCAGAGCAAGTTTTCGATTTTGTTTGGTTGGTAATTCAATTCTAAACTACTTTCTTCATTCGTTTCCATTGCAAGAACTGTAACACCCTTTTTATAATAGAATTATATCTCATTATACACATAGAGTGCTATAAAACTGGATATCATGAGCATGCATATTTGGTTAGCTAACATATATCACCTCAAGTAATACTAATATTGACATTAATTCATATACTGGTTTGACCATATTAAGTTCTCTGCTTATGTATCATAAATATGTCCAACTAAGCCATATTACATGATTTTAAATTGATAACACAATTAATTACATCCCTTTTTATGAATAGAAATAAATGCATAATATGTATGTATCTGACCCAAATCCACGCCTATGTGGTCTCCTCTGTATGGACTCTGGCTCTTTCGATGCCAACTGTTACATCTACTATCTACAGACTCTAGAACCTATGTGTATAAAAATTCACATGCTAAGCTACTCATGGCTTAGCAGTACATAAACATAGAAATGAAAACATATTATCAAATTAATTCATGGCATAAAAAAACTCAAGATATCATTTGATGACAATTTATATTTATACCATCTAATTGTAATCACACTAACATGCCTATCACACAATATATATCTAGCATTTTGCTAGCTCAATTCTGCATAAATGATCATACACGTCACATGAATGTCATGTCATGTAGTATGAATATTATATATATATGATTTTCCACAATCTATATTACAACGTATCATTGAATCCTCAACCCTTTTTATATTTATAGCCCATTATCTTTTAAATTTGAATTTATAGGAATACACATGGACTATTGCAGCCTCTAGTATTTATCGATCATCGGCTCACACATTGACCTCTCGAAGGCTCTAATTTATGCTGATTGCCACCTAATGCATTGACCTTTTGGAGGCTCTAGCATATACCGGTCGCCAACTAATGCATTGACCTCTCAAAGACCAACAAATATTGGTTGCCGGCTAAAGCATTGATATCTCAGAAGCTCGAGCTTCAAGGCTAATGTAATAGGAAGCTATTTTACTATTTAACCCTAAATGGTGCACCCTTTTATCCTACACTAGTCTCCGGATAAAGAATGAGCATAAGATCATTGTTTGGTTATATTGATCATGTATTCACATGTGGACATTATCATTTAATGTATGCAAGACATATTCATACTCACAATTATGTGTACATATTATACTTAATTACATTTCAACATATATTGTAATGCCCGATAATTAGAGCATAGAAGAATAAGTATGAGTAACATACATAGAAACTATATAAACTACATTAGGAATAAAATTTAATAAATGATTAAATTTCAGTTCATTAGAGATTAGATATATGAAAAAATAAATGTGGAAATAATAATAGTAGATAAATAAGTTTAAAAAAATTTAAATTTAATTAATTACTTATAATTAATAGAAAAAGAAAAATTAAAAAAAAAACTGGACAGTCAAAGTCGGTGGAATAAATTGTGGGTATAAATAGGGTGGTTCTACATTCTTTTATCATTTTTTTTTCCATTTTTCTTTCTCCTATCACCCATCAGACCTATTCTTCCCTCTCTTTTCTCAAGATTTGTATCAAAATTCACTCCCAAATAATTTATTTATGGTAAGTAATCTTCTCTCTATTGCTTTTAGGTTGTTTAAAGTTATTAGAGCTGTGTAATGACAGTATCTTGTATCCCGATTTTGATGATCATAGAAATCGATTTTGGAGAAGTATTAAACATAAAAATTGTATATTTATATCTTAGAATTATGGATATAAAAATACTTTTGCATGATTTGGCTTATAGAGAGAAATATGTATAATTTACTAAAACTGGTTTCTAGAGACGTATCAATAGGATACCTCATTTTTTTTGGCTTACTTTGATTATTTTAAGAGCTAAATTTGTGGAAGCTCAAAATATAAAAGTTGTAACACTATGTTTGCTCTAGCTTTCTACTAAATTTCATATATATTGATCTTGTTTATGCTGAGTATTATAAAATTAATCATGACTATCCTTTAATTGAACTGCTTATAGTGTCTATGAAGGTTTAGTAAATTCGTATTTATTTTTAGACTATTTGTAGGCTAAAGTAATTAAAGCGTAAATATAAATTTTTAGCCCTATGTCTTAGCTAAATCTCTGTAGAAACCACACCTTAAAACGTTGTATATTTTATAAGTTATGATCATAGAAAAATACACCGATCGATTGTCACTTTAAGTTGAATCGGTTATATTTTCCCTATCAATTGAGGACCTTAGAGATTGAATAAGTAAAAGTAGTATATAAAAAATGTTTCAAATTATCTTGCCTTAGTGGTTTTAAAGTTTCATAACAATTTAATGCACATGTTGGAATATATGAATTTTTAAATTTAGTGTCTCTAAACTATCAGGGGCAGAAGACAGAATAAATTTTGCAATTACACTAAAAATTGTGTAATGCTCCAAAAATTTTGAAATTTTAATATGTTGCATTTTTATGTGTTAAATTTAATTAAAAATAAGAATCATACAAATTGGACATATATAGTAAAAGTTATATAATTAACGGTCCTAAAGGGTCAAAGTACCATTTAAGGAAATTTTAGTTATTTATTTAAAATTAAATTAAGAATAAGTATTTTAACAATGTATTAATCCATTGTATTTCCAATTTAGATTATCAACAAGGAGAAGAGCCATAAAATAGGCAAACTCCAAATTTTGGATTTTAAAAAGAGCTTCATTAAGGTTTGTACATATAGGCATTTTAGTTTGCTCTAATTGCATGATTGTGTGTATATATGACATAATGCATGCATTGAAATAATGAAATTTTATATTATGGTATAATTATGATTATGATATAATGTTTGATAGTTAAAGTGTATAAAATATGTTGAGAATTGAGTGGAATGATTATGTGCTTAATTAATGATAATACATGATGAAATGTCATATTAATATATGATTTTGAAATAAATTGTGAACATGTGATTATGTTTATGAAATAAATTAGTAATAGTTTTATTTGCCCATTTCTCTATCTGAGGGCTAGTTTAGTATAGATGGTATACCATTAAGGGAAAATACGGTACCGACTGAGTTATAAATTTTAAGGATAGGGAGGCCTAGGCTCGTGGAGTGTCTCGTATCCTATTATATACAGATAATGTTATACTTAGTCAAGCTGGCCTAGGCTCGAGAAGTGCTCTTGATTGGAGCTTTTGGTGGATAGGGTAGCCTAGGCTCGTGGAGCGTCCCTATTTCATACCCCGTATCCAGACAATTGGGCCAATGGTGAATAAACTCTAAAATGAAATATGAGAATTAATTATGTATATTTGAAATAGAGTAAGAAATGATTGTGTGATATATTTTGAAAATATTGTGTGGAGTAGCATGGTATAATTAGTGAATGCATGATATGATATGTTAAATGGAATTGTTTACATAAATTTAGTATGACAAGTTAAATAATTAATTGATATATATTGTTAGTAAAACATGTTAGTCTTGAATATTGACATGCTACTTGCATATTTATTGTGAAATCTATGTTATCCATTTGTGTGACTGCATGAGAGAACTTTAATACTTATATATACCATTAAGCTAGAGATAGCTTAGGGTGAGTTTCTCTCACACAGGTTCAGGAGCTTGTAGATAATAGATTTCAGAAGTTAACTAGAGAAGACAAAGCTCATCTTAGAAGAGACACTGAGACCCGGTTTGTGGGTCAATAACATTATACTTTTGTATTTTATTTATAATCATGTATATGGGCTAATAAACATATCATGTATAAAGTACAAGAACATGTTTTATATTTTGATAAAATATTTAGTATATAGTTACGTATGAGACTTGTAAATCGCAGATAAATTTAAATTAGTAATTATGATCACTTGATATATATAAATAAATGAAATAATAATATAAGATGATAACTAATATAGCACACTTAATTAGAATTATATATTTATAGATTAATTTATTAATAAGGAAAAAATATATTATAAATTTTAAATCGGTTTATCCAGCTAGTCACGTGGCATTTCACTTATACAGTAAGATTATTCCCATTATATAAATGGGGTGTTACATGTATAGTTATTTTTTGAATTTTAAAACAATTTTTATTTTTCTTGTTTTATGTATTAATTTACTATCTACATTTGTATTTATTTGTATTTTTTAATTTCTATATTTGTATGAAATGAAAAATCATTATCAAGCTCGAGCTTATTTTGACGGTTACCAAGCTCTTATTCAAATAGCTCATTAATATAATTATCGAACTTCTTATCGAATAGCTCATTTATATTATTACTGAGCTCTTTATCGAATAGCTCGTTTATATAATTATCGAGCTCTTATCGAGTAGCTCGTTTATATAATTTAATGAGCTCTTATCGAATAGCTCATTAAACATGTCTAACAAGCTTTTAACGAATCGAGCTTGAGCTGTTCGTGAATCTCTTAATTTTACTACGAGCCGAACTCGAACTTTTATTTTTAAATTCTAATCGAGCTTGCGTAATCAAAATCTTATCGAGCCGAGCTCGAGCTTCTAATTATTCGGCTCGGCTCATTTACAGCCCTACTCATTTTGAGCCTTTAATTTACCAATGCTTATTACTTTCTCATAATGGTATACTAATCTCATTTAAACTACATTTTTCATTAATTAACATTTGTATGCATGTTTGTGACTCAATTAGTATTAAGGTTCAAAAGCATTCATAATGCCAACTTTATATATTCCAAGCTCTCAATTAACATTTATGGTTCACTAATAACAACACAAGTATACTTAAGATACTACTTGTCATTAATTACATATGAGTTTCCACTTAACACCATTTAACATGCCTTATGCATACCATTAAGCAAATTAGCACACAAACATGCCCATAAACAAATTAGAATGCATATATGTACATACCTCTTATAGAACCAATAAAATATCAAACTTATAAGCTTGCCTAGCCTCTTTAGTTGGTAACTTCACCTTCTAAGGCATTTCCTATAAATAAACATAGCTATATATTATCAGCTATAGCCACACAAAGTCATCCTAACTCAAGAATCACCAAAATAGGACCTTTATTGCTCAAACCTATCTAAAAATGTGATTGCTAATTCAATCTAGCTCAAAGAGGAGTTTTCTCTCAAGGTTTCACTTCTAACACATTTACAAATGGGTCTCTACCCATTTCGGGTATAAGGTGCCAAACAATTAAAAACTCAAAGGTGGGAAACGTGTTTTCTTACCTAATAAAGGAAGAAAACAAAACTGGTTTGGTGGAGAACCAAGCTCCCTTCTCTTTTCTTGATGATTCACTTCAATTTTTGTTGAATCTCACTCCTTTGCATTAGATCTTGTGTTTTTAGGCTAGAAATTGATAGGGAATTAAAGGAGAATTATTTTTACTGTCAAGAGATTTGGTGGCTAGGGTTTAGGGGTGAAAAATCGCATGTATGGCTCAAAATGACAAAGCTATCCAATTTATATTATAGAGCTTTATGGGCATGACCATGCCTGTCATGACCGTGAAGCTGTTTTAACCCAGAATTCAACTTTCATGATGTTCACAACCGTGACTCCCTTAGTCACGGGCGTTACACCTTTAAAACATCAATTTCCTTTATTCTTTCAACCATTTTTCAAATGTCAAACCCAAGTCCAACCTTATATCCCTTATATCGCTCACATAAATTCCAAAATACTCCCAGTATTCCATTGATGTGTCTTTGACTAATCTTATAACTCATTTGTATCATTTTATATCTTACTAATTTACTCTTTATCACATATATGGTGATTCTACTAAGCCCTATTTATAGGCATGACAAGAACAACTCTTTACCCAGAATTGATTATATAGTTGCATAATTCTGTTGTAATTTCTTGCTTTGCTTAATATGGTGAATGTTATAGGAGCAAGAGTTAATAATTCAGGAGATCCTTTCTTCTTGTAAAGTTTATATCATCCTGGAATGGTCTTGGTAACTAACACTTTAACTGGTAGAAACTTTTTATCATGGAAAAGATCAATGAAAATTACTTTGGAAGCTAAACAGAAACTAGGTTTTGCTAATGGTATTGTTGATAAGCCAAATATTGAATCTGAAGAATATGAATCCTAGAGTAGAGTTGATTGCATGGTGCAATCATGGATTCTAAATTTGATCTCAAAAGAAATAGTAGAATCGTTTCTTTATATCAATTCACCTGGAGAACTATGGATCAAATTAGAATAGAGGTTTGGTGAATGCAATAATCCACTCTCGTACCAATTGCAGAGGGAGACTAGCTCTATTGCACAAGGGAACTTGACGGTTATGGAATATATCAGCAAGTTTAAGAGACTATAGGATGAATTAGGATATTTGTTACTTATGCCACATTGCACATGTGGAGCTGGAAGAGTTTTAGAAGAAAGAAACATATCGAATCAATTGATGCAATTTCTCATAGGGCTTGATAATGCATATGATCATGGAAGAATTAGATCCCAGCTATGGATCCTCTACACCAAATATTAACAGGGCATATTCCATGATTAGGAGAGTAGAAAAACAAAAGGAGCATGTAAATTTCGACATCTATGAGACAAATGCTATATTGGCTAAGAATGTTGAGTTAGAAATGAAAAGGGAATAAGTGGAAGAGGTAGTAACATGAAAATGAAAAATAGATAGGCATTTTTCCCATCGTAATAAAGGAGGACACATAAGAGAAATATGTTTTCAACTCCATGAAGTTCAAGATTGGTATAAAAGATATAAAAGAGTAGAAAGGGAAGATGGCTGGGAAAAGGAACATAGCTAATTAACCTAGCAGAGGAAGAGATAAAAAGTCCCTTAGATGTTGGTTATGATACTTCTATTAGAAAACATGAGAAGCAAATAAATCCAGCAATAAAAGCTCTCATTCAACAAAAGATAACTAGAGCTCATAGAGGAAAAGTGGCTTTTGATGGTGGTGCACATGTCAACTTTGCTCACACAGGTACCTATACAGGTATGTTATTGAATAAAAGCAATTATGCTTTAATGGCTTCTTGCTTGTCAGAAGCTGGTACTTGGATTGTGGACATTGTTGCCTCAAGCCATTTGTGTAAATCCATTTCTTTACTTGAAAACCTAACCGTTTTATCTAAATAGATACCAGTATATTTACTTAATGGTTTAACTAAATTGGTTGAGTTATTGGTAATGCTACTCTATCTAGTAAAATCGTTATCACTGATGTTTTATATCTTCCTTCCTTTAAGTACAACCTATTATCTATTAGCAAATTGATTGGTGCCTTACCTATGGTTTTTAATTTTACTTCTACTCATTGTCTTCTATAGGACCAGAAGACT
Organism: Balakata baccata; assembly: GCA_949630135.1. Classification (NCBI taxonomy): domain Eukaryota; kingdom Viridiplantae; phylum Streptophyta; class Magnoliopsida; order Malpighiales; family Euphorbiaceae; genus Balakata; species Balakata baccata. The sequence goes on from CATIWF010169330.1 coordinate 50,698, forward strand.
AGACAGGTGTTAGCAATTGGTAAAGTTCTTAGTATTATGTACATCTTTGACAAAAATTCATTTTCTACTAATTTCATTGAGTCATATGTCTCCAATATTTCCTTTTGTAATAAAGCAAATTATGTTGTATTGATTTCAAAAATTTCCTTACCTGCAAAGGTTGTATCACTTAATACCTTTATTTCAAATAATAAAAATGTTGTTGTTCCTTTCGCTAATTGGCATTGTTGATTGGGGCATGCTGTTTGAGTCTCCCATGAAAACATATTTTAAGTCTAAAGCAAGTTCTAAACACTCAAGCACAGACTTGTTATACATGTCATCTAGCAAAGCAGCAAAGGTTACCTTTCTTAAACAGTGAAATATATACCATAAAACTCTTTGAACTTTTACACATGGACCTTTGGGGACCTTATAAACAACCTATATATTTAATATCTTACTACCTTTTAACTATTGTAGATGATTAATGCAAAGCAACATGGGTATACTTATTACAACTTAAAAGTGAGACAATTAAGAAACTTGAGACCTTTCTCTATATGGTTCACACCCAATTTAAAACTAAAGTCAAGATTGTAAGAAGCAATAATGGAATACAGTTCCTTAATCACCCTTGTCAATCCCTTTTTTAAGGATTAGGCATTATACACTAGAAAACCACCCCTTACATACCCTAACAAAATGGGGTAGTAGAGAGGAAACATAAGCATTTGCCAAAAGTGGCAAAAGTATTGATGTTTCAATCCAATTTGTATAAGAAATTTTGAGGGAAGGGAATCCTCACGACTATCCATATAATCAATAGGCTTCCTACTTCAGTTCTTCAAAGGCAAACCCTAATAAGATCTTTTATCATAAACATGTAGATTACTCACAAATTAGAACATTTGGTTGCTTATGCTATGTTGTTAATGTGATTCCACACAAGGATGAGTTCAGTCCTAGGTCCATTCAATGTGTCTTATTAGGTTATTCTCCTAATTAAAAGGTTATAGAGTTTATGATCTTCATAATAATATAAGTTTTGTATCCAAAGACGTTATATTATATGATAACTCTTTCCCTTTCCATAACTTTGTGTCTGATTCTAATTCTCCTACTCTTCCAGCCATTATTCTAGATCATACAGATGTGCTTAGAACTTCCACTCATATGCCATTACCAGATCATACATATATACTGAGTACTTCCACTCATCTGCCATCATCATCTTCTAACACTGAACAATTTCAAAACCTTAAAACCAAAGACATAGCTCTAAAGCTAGGAACCTCCCTCATGGCTATAGGATTATGTTTGCAATTCTATAACTACTACCCAACTTAATCTTATATCTCCATTTTATGCCTCTACCATTACACCTTATACTCCTCTCACTTTTCCTTATATCCAATCACCTATCTTATCCCATACATATATGGCTTATATGGCAAAGGTTACCAGTATACTAGAGCCTGCAACTTATAAGCAGGCAACTCAGTCAGCAGAATGGGTTCAGGCTATGAATAATGAACTACAAACTCTATAAACCAAGGATACTTTATCTCTCACCACATTATTAAAAGGGAAGCATGCAATAGGCAGCAAATGGGTGTATAAAGTTAAATACTTACTTGATGGCTCTATTTAGAGGTTCAAAGCAAGATTAGTTGCCAAAGGCTACAATTAAAAGGAATAACATAAGTACTTTGACAGCTTCTCACTAGTTGCAAAGCTAGTCATGATCTTCCTAGCTTTAGCAACTGCCCATGCATGGCTCATCTACCAACTTGATATTAACAACGCCTTCCTTCATGGTTATCTCAATGAAGAGGTATACCTTGTTCCACCAGAAGACTACACAAAGGCTAAAGCTGGTAAAGTTTGTAAATTACATAAGTCATTTTATGGTTTAAAGTAGACTTCTAGAGAATGGAATTGTGAGTTCACCAAACAATTGTTAGCCTATGATTTCATTCAATCCTCCTCAAATTATTGTATATTCACTAAGGCATATACCAGTTCCATCTTAGTCCTGATTGTATATGTAGATGATGCATAAGTCTCTAGTAGCCCAAAAGAGGAGATATAGGTGGTAAAGAGTTATTTAGATACCAAGTTCACAATTAAAGATCTTGGTTGTGCTAAATACTTCATTAGTACTGAGATTGTAAAGTCAACCAAAGGTACTTACATCAACCAAAGGAAGTACATATTGGATATTTTACAAGATGCAGGCCTTTTGAGATGTAAAGCTACTCTCACTCCTTCACCCATATGCCTCAAACTTACTAATAATCAAGATGCCCCACTTATTAATCCTAAGAGCTACAAAAGGTTCTTTGGATGGTTACTGTATCTAGCTTAATTAGACCTAATTTTAGTTACTCAATGCATCATTTAGTCAGTTTGTGCATCATCCTACTCAGATGCATTGGGAAGCAGTCACACACTTGTTGAGATATATAAAAAGCAATCTATCATTTGGCTTATTTTATCCTGTATAGATTGACTTGACTTTAGCCTCTTGCTTGGATACTAGGAAGTCATTCACATATTATTGCATCTTTCTGGGAGGAGCCTTGATCTCATAGAAGTTGAAAAAGCAATCCACTGTTTCCATAAGCATTTGTGAGGTAGAATACAAGAGTTTAGCTACAATTGTTTGTGAACTACAATGGATTAACCTTCTTTATGATCTGCAATTGTCTGTATCAACTCCTATTCCCCTCTGGTGCGATAATTAGTCTGCTTTGCACTTGACAGCCAATCCTAAGTTCGATGAAAGAACTAAACATGTTGAGATTGACTGTTATATAGTGCGAAATAAATATAAAGAGGGCTTTGTTTCTCCACAATACATAGCTTCTTCAAGTCCACTTGCATATCTCTTTACTAAGTCTCTCAACTCTCCTCGGTTTCGTTCTTTATTTTTCAAGTTGGGATTGGTTGATCACTACCAATCTCCAACTTGAGAGGTGCTGTTAACTTATGCGTATATAACTTATGGTTAAGAACATCGGTTATAGCTTAGTTACTGTAGTCAGAAAAGTAGATTAGCAGTTTTTATTTCAGGTAGTAACCTCAGCAAAGTTTGTTAGCTTAGCTGAGGTGACTTCTTGTTATTGGTTGTATGTAGTTATAAAATGGGTAGATTGTTATCATTTTCCGGTATAAATGAAAACAAAATTTTTATCGAGTTATTTTGTTCTTCGAAAAGATGGAGATTTCTTAAGCTTCAACAATTTTAAAACCTTAGAAAATATTAATGTAATATATTAAATATCAGGCGGAAATTAATTTTCCCTAATAATTAACAAGCCTCAACATTAATCACCTCAAGTTAGTCAAATGATATTAATTAAATAGTGATTGATGTCATGGATTAGGAAAGGACAAGAAGATTAAGACCCTCCACTGTCTACTAACCTTTTACTTCCACAACAAATCATCTTTTCACTTGAAACGCTAGCTTCCAATAAATTATGCTGTCGAGTAGTTGACTTGCTTTTTTTTTTTTTTTTATTATTCCTATTCTTATTTATATATAAATTAATAGTTTTTTTTTTCTCTAATTTTATATACAATGAATCAAGGGTTCAACTAGCCAATTAGGTGTTCATTTGTTCGCACCAATTTATTTAATCGTTTATCGGTTTAGGGGAGATTTGGATTTTGTTTTAATTGCATGATCTATAATATTTATTTTTATTTATTTTCTTATGTATTAATTGTAATCGAATTTCAGTTATCATATTCAAATATTTTTCTTTTAAATTCAGTTGAAAGAAATTATTGGTATAGTTAACTACAATTAGATCATGTTTGATTTAGCTATTGAATACAGGTAGTTGGTGGCTGATAGCTTATTGATATCTAATTGATATTAGTATTTAGTAAAATTAATTGAGTTGCTATTGTTATAATTCAAACAACAACTGATTATGGCTAGAATTAGCTATCAGTTGCTAATTGTAAAGTTTTACCAAATGCTTTTACTTAGCTGTTGAAGGTTTAAAAAGCTATCAATTACTTCCAATAGCTAAACCAAACACTCCTTTAGTCTGATTAGAACAAAAGATTGACGTTTGTTTCTTGATAGAGTCCTATTTAGTATTGCATTCTGGAAAAGTATTTTCTGAAAAAAGGAATTTTAATTTTAATTTTTTAAGTCTAAATATATATTTGAAAAACAGTTTATAAAAAATTAAAAAAAAATTAATCAATTAAATTAAAAAAAATTCTAAAATCTATTTTTTTTTTTACACTTAGCAATAATCCCTAGCACCCTATAGGAAAATTGAAATGTGCAATTTAATATAATTTGATATATTTCACATAATATTATTTGGCATAAACCATATGCGAATCTTTCAATTTATCTATTTTTTTTAGATTGCCCATTTAACTAGTTTTTAGTCATTTTTGCCTTTTGAAAGATATTTTAAAACCATATTGCCATCTCTAAATTATAAAAAACGATATATTGTACTACAATTTACTGACGTGGCCTTATCTGTTAATATATAGTCAAATATTAATAAATATAAAATTTCTTGTTAGAAAATTAAAACATCATTTGGATCGCGAGATTTTAAAATCTATAAATTTCATAAAATTTATAATTCTAAAAATTTCATCATTTAGTTTGATTATAAAATTTATGGATTGATAATGTTATTATCTTTATACTTATATTTGCTTCAATGACCACAATTCATGGATTTAACAATTAATTTCTAAGTTTTTCCTTTATTAAGTATTGATAATTTATTATTAATTAAGCATATACAACAGTCAGTTACACTATTTAAAAAATTAAAATTAGTTATCTAAAGACTTGAAAAATAAATAAAAAAAGTTATTATATGTTATAATATTTAATTATATCTATTTAAGCCAAAAATTATTTTTTATTAATAATTTAACACATATTAACAAAATAATAATAATAATAATAATAATAATAAAGCAATTAATTGAAACTAAAATTAAATTGATTTTTGCTTTTTTAAGATTAAAGATAGTTTTGGAATATTATTAATTTATTAGGAACAATATTGGAATAAAAAAAATCTACCAACAATCTCTCATTTATCAAAATACATAGATTTTGGATTTTTCCACCTAAGAAGTAGTAAATCAAATCTTTCAAAAATGAAAAATTTTGATAGATGAAAAATTTTCCAAAATTCATGGATTTTAACATTTTTTTAAGTAGTCAAACAATTGATTTGATATAAATTCATAAATTATTTAAAATCACTCGTTTAAAATCTTTTAATTCAAACATAATCTAAGGGAGATCTCGAATTCGAATCTTTTTGCCACCATATACTATTATTGATTATAATTTATTACCTTTATGATAAATACAAGAAAGTAATTATCCTTTATTATGCAGTTTACAGCCAACTAGATCTTTTAATGAACTCAAAAATATTTTTTCGCAAATATTTTTAATATTGGAATAATTATTCCGCAGATTTCGTCAAAATAAAGAGGAGGAATGTATTCATATATACATGTTCCACTCATAATTTTTAAAAGTCATTTTGAATCCCATGAGAGTATAAAGCAATTTGTTGAAAATAATCATGTGAAAATGAAGCAATAAGACTCATAAATAGAAAAATTAGATAAAGAAATAGACTAGCATGAAAAATCCTCATCATAGCTTAATTTCTTGCTTAGTCGTTTTGTCTCGGTCAAACTTTTCCCCAACTCCCAACCATTTGCTTTTCATTCAACCCCACATATCACAACTTAGAATAGAAAAAACTCAGGGAAAATATGGAATTAAAATTGGCAAATTTCATCTAAAAGGTATGAATGAGTTGATATAATATTTTTTTTAGTTTAATCAAAACTTTCGAATTCGAATTTGAATTTTTAGTATCAAACTATTCTAAATATCTTGAAAAAGTGATTCACTACCCTTTAAGATTGTAACCAGTAGTTCTGAATTAATAAAACTATTTTCAGATACCATACCAAAAAAAATTGACAAATACCAAATTATTCAAAAATAACATATTACTACTGACCATATACCATGGTCATCATTTCTTTCCATGGTTAAAAGAAGAAAAAAGAGAAATTGAATCTCTTTTGACTGCTACCCTTTTCCAATTTCTTAGTCGGCCATCAAATTTTCAAACCTTGAATTGATTATTTGCTAGAGAAAAATCAGAAATTTGAAACCCTAATTTGGTTACAAAATTTTTTTTTTTTTTGAATTTTTTGGTAGGTTGTTGAAATGGGTAATAATTAATTTAATTAGTTGAATATTCCCACAAATGGGCTCAGCTGGAATTCCGGAGACTGTAGCTCCATTAGAGTCATATTCTCAATTCTCATCAATCAAAATTCAATATGGTTTAGTCCTATCTCATAATTTTTGCATCCTATATTTTCAGTTCAATTCTCTGTCTGCATTTCTGTTCACTATTCAACTTCAAAGCAGTAATCATACATTTTGAATCTCCATTCCTATTATTTTTTGTTGGACGGCTATCAATTTGTTATTTGTTCATGCATGACAAACATTCGTCCTTTTCATTTATAGTTTTTTTCCTAGAAAAATGATTAATGAAAAAAAAATAGAGGAAAAATAAAAATCCGTTTGGTTTGAAAAATATTCTTTATAATAGCTCGAATATTTCTCATTTTATAACCTAAACCTAATTTTTGAGAATAAGTTAGTTATAATGTCATTTTCGATATAGTATCAAAACCACTTGGAAATGTTTATGTTCATTCTTGCTAGCATATACCTTTTCCCATTAACTTCATACTCTCTGCAAAACTTTCACATATGTTCCGCCATGATGATGTTCATGTTTATTCATCATAGAAGATGTCCATTTTCATCAATAAAAACTTGTATAAAATTCATTCTGATATATGGGTCTAGGCAATCGAGTTTGATAATTGTAAATTTATCATCAAATCAATCCAAAATTAGTTAAACACTGGTACCTTCATATTTGCTCTAGATTTTTCACATGTACTCAGTACTCACGAGTTAGTTCAATGACCATTCAACAATAAAAGCTTTGATAAAAGATCAAATCAAAGTGGACGGAGCACGCGTCAAGGGCTACTTGATTTGTAACTTTTTACAGGACGAAGAACATGGCGTGTCGCAAGGAGGAAGCTGCAACCAACAGAATTATATGAAATTCATATTCCTGATGAAATTGATAGTCAGAAATCATTCAATATTTTGATGATGTCATTAAAGAAAGCAGCCAATTCATATCCAAGTGGGATTTCCTGTCTGTCAGTTTCCTGATCGTATGCCCTAGCTAGCTTTCAATCACAGATTGAAACAACGTATCGATATCTCAATATTATAGTCCTGGTTTCAAATTAATTACTTGTTTCTAACATATATTTTTCATAGAGAATATTTATAGATGTTTTGGTGATATTTTGATGTTAAACTGTTTTATTGAGAGAATATCCTTCTAATTAACGTTATTTTTTATATATTTTGTAGATATTGAGTATTAAAATTATGACTTTCCGCCTTTACTATAATTATTTTATGATAGATGTATAAATTAAGTCTCAATTAATCTAGTTTTATATTATTATATCATTTTATAGACTCTTGTTTTATTTTTGGAATTTTTATGATAAAAACTAATGCTCTAAAAAAACTGATTTATTTAAAGAGGTTTAGTTTAGTAACAATAGATTATGTAACGAAATAACTATAATTATAAATGTAAATATGCGATATTTATAAATTCAAACAGATAATGTTTTCTTATGTGGGATTCTTATATTATTTTATTTCCTATTCCTAAAAACTAAAAAAAATTGAAATAAAGAGCTGGCAAGAGCTCATCAAAACACAAGTAAGTTGACTACAAATGTTTAACCACCACTAGTGCACGGAGCTCCTAATTGATAACATTTTTTTTTAACTATCCTACAACGCAGAGGCAGTAACAAATTTAGATTGGTATCGGATAAATCCATTAAATAGTAAAATATTCTTAAGTTTTTAAAAGTGATTTATATTTAGAATTCGAAAAGTCTCTAGTTAATCTCGTATCACCCATTAAGGGTTACTAATTAATAATGTTAATTTCGTCATTTGATAGAAGCTTATACGAAAGGGACTCATGAACTGGATTAACTTGGAAAAAAATTAAATAAATCCAATAATTAGAACTTGCTTATAGATTACACTCCCCTTTGTCTTCATTACAACTCACATCTTCTAAAACCACTACATACATCATTTTTTTTTTCAAATACAATTTGATTATATAATACTCAAATTAAATAACCCATGTAAAGACAAAATTGAACATAATACGTACATGACATGTAATATTAATTTAATTAGTTTGACGAGACGAAGGTTAATAATAATACTATATTAGCAGCAATCTAGGTTTTTCAGTTTGAGAGCTGTTATACAAAGGACAGAAGAAGATAATTGTAGTTTTCTTATATTGTTTATTAGGGATTTTGGAGTTTGGGTGAGTAATAGGACTAACATGACACGATGATAACAAAACATTTGTATTGTTAAGAAGCTTACAACAATATGATTATGTCTGCTAATTAAAAAAAAAACTAAGTAAAATACTTCAAGTTGTGTATGCACATGACAGGCGCACAATGAGAGAAACAGATTTGCTTAGCTAAAATTTTTTGTCAGCTTAAGTACATAATCGTTTTTTTCGAATAAAGAATCTAACTGAAAATTGGAACTCAATATGCATCTTATCACCAAACAAACACCAATTTAAGTACAATGTCATCACTAATATTTATTAGTGAATTAATAAGAGAAAATTTCACTGTTTGCTGAAATTTAATTTTTATTTTTAAATATACAGATAGTTTTTTATCTTTTTATTCCTACCGAAATTTTTTTTATTCTTACCAATTAATAATAGTGCGATTAACTTGGTTCCTCTAATGCCTCTGGATCCCACTCTAATTTTGCCTTTTCCTTCAACAACATCAACTTATCCAATCGGATTCTCAATATCGAGATTACCTCCAATTTCCGGAGTCTAAGTTCGACGGCGACCCTTGCACCAGCTTCCCTAACTTGGCCTCCAATTGCAATCGCAAGAGACGAAGATAGAAGATAGAAGCAATCGCAAGGGAAGAAGGTAGAAGATAGAAGAATTCCAAATATTTATTGAATCGGAAAAATTATTTTTCTGCTAAGGACAAAGGTTTGAAAATAGAAGAATTATTCTTCATGAAGGACAATAATTTTTTTTACAAGCACAATGGTTTTTTTTT
>CATIWF010169429.1:0-13505 GCA_949630135.1 Balakata baccata
CTAAATTCATGGAACAAATTATAGAATAACAATTATTTAAGAATAATTATTCTATTTATTCCTTAAGAATTAATTGATATTATATTTTATGCCTATTCCATTCCATAAACCAAAAATGTCCTTCAGGATTTGAATGTTTACTATTAAAAAGATTAACCACTTAAATAAACAAAACAGTGTAAATTGAAGGATTGAAATCATTCAATCACCACCGGCAAAATTGGGGATGACTTTGAATCTGGTCCCCATTCTTCTGGCTTTTGTCAATTATCGACATTATCATCAGTCTAGCGACAACGACTAGAAAAAATGAGTTAATTTATGGTCCTAATTGATTGTTGTATAAATAAAATAATATAATATTTCAAACCCCATAATCAAATAAATGTTAATTAACAAATTATTTGAATTAACCAATTAATGTGTTGTTTAATTGATATTTTGAATTTGTAGAAGTTTATTATATTAGAGTAAATATAAATATGTATATTATGTAAATTATTTGAATTAAAGTATTAGTATTTTCCCCTATATAAATAAATGCTTATGCAGTCCATTTGTTCCCAAAAGAAGGAAGACGAAAAAGCTCATTTCGATTTTGTTTGCATATCCAATCTATCATTGATAGATCCTAATGGCGAACTTCCTCCAAGGTCTGTTCTCAACCTTCCTCATTCTCTTCGCCATTGATTTCTTATTTCCTCTTGCCTCTGCAAAATCCGACCATTTCTCTAGAACCTTATCCCCCGCCCAACTAGGGCTAAAGAAAGAGAAGCTGAGCCACCTCCATTTCTACTTCCACGACATAGTTAGCGGCCGAAACCCCTGCGCAATCAAAGTAGTTGAATCACCTATGAACACATCGTCCACGGATTTTGGTATGGTGGTCATGATCGACGATCCCTTAACTGTTACACCCGAAGTCAGCTCCAAGCTTGTAGGCAGAGCCCAAGGGATTTATGCGTCCGCATCACAAACTGAAGTTGGTTTGCTGATGGTTTTGAATTTTGCTTTCATGGAAGGGAAGTACAATGGTAGCAGTCTTAGCGTTTTGGGCCGCAATGAACCGCTGGCAAGCGTGAGGGAGATGCCGATCACCGGCGGTAGCGGTCTTTTCCGGTTTGCTCGTGGATATGCTCAGGCCAGAACTCATACCTTTGACCTCAAAACCGGAGATGCTGTGGTGGAGTATAATGTCTATGTCTTCCATTATTGAATTATTTTGTTTCGTTTCCCTTTTTTTTTTTTTTAATAGACACGATCCTATTAATTAGTGTTAAATTGGAAGAAGAACTATTTAAAAAAAAAAAAAAAAGCAGTTGTTCTCGTCGAGATAGGCCACGTCGCCACGATGATAGTGCGTTTTTTCTCTTTTTCTATTTCAGCCTTTTCTTTTCGTTTGGTCCCCACTCCACTCCACTCCCCACTACGATATGGCGAAATCGATTTGAAAGAGATGGTTTGAATCGGCCATTACCTCACTCCAAAATCGGACCTAATGAGACCAAAATATTTATAATCACATGAAAAATAATGAATGAATTTTCTTTGTAAGCTCAAAAATAGATGGAATTGTTCAAGATCCAATGGGAAAAAGATAATAATAATAATAATATATTTAATTGAAAAATAAACGAAACATCGAGTGTCTTTTTGAAATTTTTCCAATTCAATATATAGAACTATTAGAACTTTAAAAGTTAATCTAATAAATAAGAATGTAAGTGAGAAGCTCAATAAATAACTTCCATAAATTCAGGGGCTTTTTTTTTTTTTTAAGTTCAATTCCAGGGCTAATTAAAACTGATTTTTTTTTAATTTTCTGTATAAAAATTTACGTGGCATGTTTTGCGATGATTTGTGCTTATAATTAATTTAATTAGCATCAATTACCCAATTATTTTAAATAATAATCTTACCTACTTTAAGATATCTTGTTTAGCTAGATAAGTAAAAATATATTAATGGAGTATTTTGTATTATTGTTTTAAATAATAACAATGCTGCCAATACTTATATATATATATATATCAAATGCTAATTTTTATTATAAAAATTAATGATATTTTGTAATTGAAAGAGAAGTTCACTGAATTACACGGATATAAAAGGTTTGAGGCTTCCAGCTTTAACAAATCATGGGCTTTTAGGGGCCCGTTAGGCCCATAGTCTTTTTCTGTTTCGTATATGGGCTGAGCACTCTTATATCGTCGTCTTATGAGAATTTTATAAAAATGAAAAAAATATATATATATTTATAAAAATAATGCCCTAAAAATTTTTTTAAAAAAATATCGTCTACACAGTTTTTTTTTTAAAGTATCGAAAATCAAGATTTATTTAAGGTTTATCCAAAATTTACTACAAAATTAATAAAAATTAAAGTTACAAAAATTTTATCAAATATTTACTTAAAATTTATTCAAGTTATACCCATAATTTACTCAATAATTACTAGAAAATTAATAAAAGTTAAAATTACACAAGATTTACTCAATATTTACTAAGGTTTACCAAAAAATCACCCAAAATTTGCTTAAGGTTTACCTAATATTTATTACAAAATTAATGAAAATTGAATTTATAAAAGGTTTATTAAAGATTTACTCAATGTTTACTTAAATCATATGAAATGTTTATAAGAAAATTAATAAAAGTTAAAGTTACACAAAGTTTATAAAAAATTTACTTAAAATTTACTCAAGTTATACACAATGTTTACAATTAAATTAATGAAAGTTGAACTTACACAAGATTATTCAAGAATTACCCAAAGTTTACCTAAGAATTACCTAAAATTTATCCGATATTTACCAAATATTTACCAAAATATTAATGAAAAATTAAAGTTACAAAAGATTTATCTATGATTTATCCCAAGGTTTACCGATATTTACTTAAGATTTACCACAAAATTAATAAAAATTGAAGTTATATAAAATTTACCCAAGATTTTTCTAAGGTTTACCCGAGATTTACATAAAATTTACCATAAAATTAATGAAAATTGAAGTCACAAAGGGTTTATAAAAATTTTATTTAAGATTTATTCAAGTTATACCTAAGATTTATCCAATGTTCATAAGAAAATTTATCAAAGTTGAAATTACATAAAGTTTACATAAAATTTATTTAATATTTACTCAATATTTATCTAAAGTTTACCCAACATCAAGTTAATATTTCAACTAAAAATTATCAAAAATTTACCCAAAGTTTACCAAAGTAAATAATTTTAATTAAGTTAATTAAATATAAATTTACATTTTTTTTATAATTAAAGTTTGTCCAATGTTTATTTTGGTAATTAAGTTAATTAAATTTTCAAATTTATATTTTTTTTGCTAATTAAGTTAACTAAATAATAATTAAAAATAAATAAATAGTAGCCGTACAATTTAATAAAATTTTTAATTTATGTTTAAATGTAAAAAATGACAATTTTATATTTTAATTAAATAAAAAATATATTAAATATATAGTAAAATTTAATATTTAAAAAATAATAAAAATAAAAATACAGAAACTTATAATAAAACTACGGAAGTTTTGTCTTGTCGGCAACATCGAAAAAATCTTACAAAAAGTGAAAGTTATGTATAAATTTCGCTTGTCTTATATGATGAGTTTATCACTCTCACCATAGTAAAAGTGACCAAAGCTTAATCATTGTCTTAACCTGTGCATTGGCAGTTTGTACCTCAAATTGCCTTCAAACTATAATGCATATTTTATAATATTAAAAGAATAAAAAAATATAACATATAATTAACTTATTTTATTATAATTGTTACAGGTTAATAAGGGGCTTAACTTCGAATAAGAATAAGAATGTAAAGCTTATAAGAATGAGGGAAAATCTTAAGTTTGAATCTCTTTGCCACCGTCTAATATATTATATGGCAAATACAAAAAAATAACTAATTTCTGATGTGTAATCTCCGACCATATAGGCTTCTTAATAAAAAAAAAAAAAATTGAATATGAATGAATTGATTCATAAATTTAGTCATGAATTTGATCTACCTACCAGGTAAAATCCATGCAGTTAGGGTTGAGGGCAATTCATTAGAGATTCTTCAGATCATTTTTTTCTTACATGAATAATATTAGTGTCAATAAATTTTAGCACATTTCTATAAATGGGAATTGGGCAATTCATTTCTTTTTTTGCCATAAATATATAGAAGCATACCCTCATCTAAACAAAATAGCCTGGATGACAGCTTGCTCTCTGTAAGTAAATAATCTTTGATTTTACTCTTTATTAATTATTGAGCAGCAAGTCATTACCAAAATCAAGATTCCCACACTTAAGTTAATCCAATAATTGATGGGTCACCATTTTCTTTTTCACTTGGTAACATCCTAAGCATTGCCATAAATCCAATGTTTAAGGGCTACAAATTTCCAGTGCCGCTGTAAATATATACCAAAGATAGGATTGGGTTACCAATTTTAGTAGCTAGAGACCCTTTTCAATTTTGCTATTAAATTAATTTCTATGGCTTTGTTTCCAGTAGAAATAAATTTGTCATTATTACAAGAATGAATACATGATTTAAGGGTATTAGTTAAAATTCCCAATCAAAGTAGCTTGATTTGGGTGATATTACAATTCTAGAGATGCCTAAAATAGATAATAAATAAAGATAGAAATTCTCAACCATAATAAATCAAAATCAGGGACCCCATAAGTCTTTTCCTTCATTGATAGTTGTGACTTGTGGGCAAAATCTATAGGTAGGCATAAATAAACGATATTGATGATGACCATGACAGTAGCTGTTTTACCAGTTTGAGACCATTACTATATAAATTTTTCTTTTTAAAGCAAATAATAGTGTATCTTGGAAAAGAGGTTTCAAAACATTAATATGAGGAAAAATTAAAATTTGTTTTTAAGTTTCTATAGTTAATTAGTTATAAGGTAGCCGTCAAGTACTTCATATTATACACAATAATATAATTTTACAACTTCATGACTTCAAAGTTTTAATCACCGCACTAATATTAAACTGAAGTGCAATGAGTTATATTGTAGAGGGTGGTTGAATGCTTCAACATCAACAAGTGGTGGTGATGAAGGGACCTACGAAACAAATGGGAAGAAGAGTCAAGAAAGTGGATGTGTGGAGGAAGTAGTGGAAAAGAAGATAAAAATACGAGACAGAGTACTTTGTCTAAGGAGTACTCAGAGAAACAGGACCACTTGTCTTAAGGTTTAGGATGCCAAAAGCAAAGCTCATATATATATATATATATATAGCCTACCCAATTAAGTCCACCAACTAAACTCTCTCCATGTGGGGTTTCTAAGTTCAACAACTCCATTTCATTACATAAATATATAGGAAATGTCAATTGTCAAGTCAACCCATGTTTCTCTTACCCATTATTAGGGGAAAGATCGACAAAGAAAAAGGTAAATCCCAAATTAATTTCCATACTTCTTTTTTCCTGCTCTCTCGTTGAACAGCTGAAAAAACATATGGCTGAAGTGTGAAGTTGTACAATTTTTTTTAATGCTTTGTTCTTATATACAGTACTTGATTAATAAAGGAAGCTCACTTGCAAGAAACAATAATCTTTAGACATTCAAGAAAAGATTCTCTTCTCTAGAAGGCTATTTATTCATGATAAGATATAATTATAGAGTAATGAAAGGGCAGGGGAAGACTATTTATACGAACTAGGCCACTTAATTGATTAAGTGGCAGAAAACAACCTTAGGTGTTTTCTTTATATCTAAAGTTAATTAAGTTATAAGACGTATGAAAATTGAAATGAGATAGCCAATTGGGTGATTGATCAATATTTTTATTTGTGAAAATTTGAAAAATTTTGTATTCGATTTTTTTTTTCATTATTTATTAATATTGATGATAATTTAATACATTTGTAGCAAGTAAATAATAAGATAAAAAGTCCTTTTATTTAGGCTAAGATCCATTAGATCTCATAATGAACAAAAAAAAAAATTGAAATTAGATCATTCAATATGGTCTCTTATATGTCAACATCAAAAATCAAAGAAGTGGACCAATTTTTCCCCTTTTTTTTTTAGATACTTTTTTTCTTTTTAGTAGTGATCGAAGTAAATGAGATAACAGATTTCATGTGAACGTCGTTAACTTGCAACTACCAAATTCAGATACTACCTTTAATGTTGAACTCATAATTATTCAACTTAGAAATATCTCATTGATTTATTAATTTTTAATAGCTCAATTAGTTATATAAATTAAGGAAAGGGACTAAGGATATCACATAAATTAAATATGTCCCCACATTGTTATGCAACATCCGAAAGATGCCCTTATATTAGTGGTCCAAACCCTAAAGTTCCAAACAACATTGATCATACCCATCAAGCTTTTAAGGATTTCCAAAGAGTTATCCTTACATTGACAGTTA
Organism: Balakata baccata; assembly: GCA_949630135.1. NCBI lineage: Eukaryota > Viridiplantae > Streptophyta > Magnoliopsida > Malpighiales > Euphorbiaceae > Balakata > Balakata baccata. The sequence continues at coordinate 6,418 of CATIWF010169429.1, forward strand.
AAGAGTTTACGTTGTGACACAATCCTGCTTAAGATATAATCACAGTTAAGGTTCTTGACCGTTAAGAGTCTTTAATTACATAGCTCCATTATTTTCATCCCGAATCATGTTCAGTCAGAGACCTTAATTAGCTGCATGCATCTTGATATCTATCTATTTCCTTTCATTTTCTCTCATTAATTAAATTCAATAATTGCTGAAATTATGAGTGAATTAATTTTTACAATTTTATTTAATTACATCTCTTTTACATTTAAAGGATATACCGATATAAGATATACTGATGAAATAGTATTTGTATTCGAAGATAAGAAAATTTAAATTTGAATTCATTTTTATAATTTTTCAAACATTAATTTAATTTGTTAAGATTTCTTATCGACTTGTATTTACATAGCATATAAGTATTAATTCCTGAGAATAAATTAAATCTAAAAGGCATTTTTCATATGATATCAAAACTTTCAAATTAGTAATTATTGACATTATCAATTGTGAGAATTGAAATAAGAATTGAATTTAAGTCTTTTCGCTACTATCCAGTAGTATTTATAAGAATTTATCACCTTTTAGGATGAATTAAAAAAATAACTATTTATATTGTGTATTCTACATATGTTAATGACAATTGATGTTATATATCTTTGGAAGAAAGAGTGGTGGGCTCTCAAGTTCTCATCTCCACTTGCATTGGTTTTTCTAATTGCATTCACTTTCTTTCTTCCTATTCATATCGGCCAAAGAGGAGAAAAATCTCTTATTTTTGAAAAAATTAAAAAAATTTCTTATGTATTACAGAATATATATATATGTGTGTGTGTGTGTGTGTGAGTGGTGAAACTGAAGGGGCCAGCACACGAATGTCTGAAAACCATTTTTCTTATCTTCCACATTAATACAAATGTTTGTGGACTCTGGATCTTACATATCTCTAAACAATTACATTCTGACACATAAACATACCACCAATTCCATTATATATTTGAAAACTACCATACATCCCTTTGCATGTGACTTATGCACCGAGATTGCAATATATATAGACCATAATGTTAGAATCAAGTTTTTCAATTGTATAAAAAATACAACATATATTTCTTGGATGCGGAACTCTTCCAGCTAATTAATTAGAAGTTTTCAGTTCGAATCATAAGTATTTAGTAATTTTAAAATTTTTAAAAAAATATTTTGTCGTCCTTCGAAGTTATATCAAGCACATTTTGATTTAGTCAAACTAATTCGGACACTAAATTAAAAACCACTAAAATAAAGGTGAGTTTGTAATAGCAAATAGGGAAGCTGAATGATGATAAGGGTCAAGACATGAGTTTGTAATAGCAAAAGTCACATTCAATCCACCTAATGGGAAAGGGAGAAGAACAAGAACAAGAAAGTGATCTTTCTCTTGTGCCCAAACAGACCAACCAGCATTAATGCACTTATCTCTGCTTAAGAGAGATGCTTAACCCAACTCACTACAGTCTGCTTCTGTCCATAATTAGGGTTTCTGAGGATTGTGACCCTTTTGTATATAATTGCAAGTTTTCTTTTGGAGTTTTCTCTACTCACTTTAGTTAATCACCATAAAACATGTGTCCACAGACTTTGCTTTCTTAATATATTCGCTCTCTATATATACATCAGTAGCCAATGTTTTTAAAATCGATCGGACACTGAATCGGAATGAGAATTAGGTCATGGTTAAATCGGTTCAATCAGATTAAATAGACCGGATTTTTCCTCTATCATCAGTCCATTGCTTTCAAGTGCTAAATCCCCTTTTTTTTTATTATTACCATATGGTCCCCTTTTCAAAGCATAAGCTTTATGACTATGACTTTAATGGCAAAGAAGCTGTTTGCATGAATGAAGGTTTGTTGTTATAGGCTTACCAAAATGTGGGTTTTCAATAATTCAAGCATATTGTCTAATGAGAAGAATGGTGGACCATATAATGTGACAGACATGGTGATCCATATTGCCATTAAATCTCCAAATATATATATATATATATATCTGTGTATGTGTGTGTGGATTTATTTAACTAACTAGAAAAAAAAGGTTCAGGTTAATCAATTTGCTCACAAAATATTCTATAATGATTTAATTCATAAATAAATTATATATAGTTAACCGAATTTTAAAAAAAAATATAGCAGGGTTGACTTGGAACTAAGCTATAATTCATAATTTAATTAAAGTATTGTTCAAAAGTTTAATTATGTTAAAACTATAGAATTATTATTTTGAATAAGAGTAGTTGTACGAGCAAAGAAGGGGGAAAACTAATATTAAATGGCAGAGTCCAAGACGTAACGGGAGAGAAAAGAGAGGAAAACGACATGTCGTTGGATGGCAAAGAAAGGTCGAATTATGAACAAGTACTGTGAGTGTGAGGCGGTTGAGGATATGGAGAATAATTGCAAAACGAGTCATGCATGCATGCAGATTAAAGGTTTCTGCATTTTGCAGAAACACACCTAAACTATCATTAAATTACTATATTTTGCATAAAAACGCCCATGAGATTATATATATTGCCAGACTATTCATAACTGATCATTAAAAGTATAAGGGAAAGAAGAAAATCTTTTTATGGCAACAACTTCTCTCTCGTACCTTAAAATGATCAGAAGAAACATAACTTTTTAAGCTAAGCAACAGTTAAAAATTAAGGAAAGAAAAAGGGATTCTTGAAAGAAGTGAAAGAAAGAAACAATACCTTTTTGTGATCACGATAATGTTGTAAATATTTTTGAAAAACGAATAAACCAAGTTTCTCATATCTATATTTGTATGAGAAGAAAAATGAAAAAAAAAATAGCAATATAGCCTCCACTATTTTCTTTTTGTTGATATATATCAAAATTAATTGCCATTTAATTAGAAGTTTGTATCCAGATAACTACCTTAAAACTTCTAAAATAAATACTTTATTGTCTTTTGAGATTCTATCCGATGCGTTCTAGATACCATATTAAAAATTAAAAAAGTAATAGTTTTGAGGACGTTTAGACTTATTTATTATATAATAAAAGAAAAAAAAAGATAAATCAAGTGAAAATTAAAACTTATATTTTCTATTCTTTTTGTATTTGTTATGGTCTAGGTTTAGATAGGGAACAGAACCATTAGTGAGATAAAATATTGTCTTTCAAGTTTTAAAGGTACTTGGAGAGAGTACGAATATGTTACACATTTTTTCTTATTTTGTAATTTTAATTGTTTTTGGAGGACCACTTAGCAGAATCACTGCAACAGATATATAAAACAGCCAACAGCTATAAAGAATCAACCAACTACTAGTACCTGGTCCATGAGAGAGAGCAGATTGTGTGTTTATATATGCCAATTGAGAAGAGAGAGGGAGAGAAAGACAGAGCTCTCTCTTACAAAAACTTAATAAACTGATGGGGACACATGTATGCAAGTAGTGGATTTTGAGGAAAAAATAAGGTAAAGCTTCACTGTCTTTCTATTGTCTAAACAAATACTCATTATAACCCTTTTCTTTTTGTACATATTCACAAATAAATACAAACCCAATTATTCATTTCTATGACAGTGACCAATTTATAACGTTGATTATCAATTTATCATCAATTAATAGATTCAGATTTATGAATATTTTCCAGCAAAAATTGTTCCCTTTCTTACTTTTAAGAGAAATTAATATCCTATTCATTTCAGAGAATTATTTACGTTAACAATTATAATTTAATGATTTCGTTAAATATTTTTATAATAACACATATACTAACAAATTTACTCAAAATGGTATAAATGAGTTCTCAACCAAAGTTATCGAGTTCGAGCATTTAGTATATAACTACTTTAAATATTTTTGAAAAAGTATTTTACTTCTTTCGGATCTTACCCAATGCACTACATGTTAACTCCAAATATAAAAAAAATAAATAAATTTGGTGATGTGATAACGTTTCTATATTAATTGTATGAGACATCATGGTCAAATCAAAAACAAATTTATTCATAATGTGAATGAAGTTTTCAATTATAAACAGTCCACAGGCCATTTATGTTTTCTACTTTTTCTCGAATATGTCCAAGTTTGGTCCTGTGCGATATCATTCCTTCAAGTGATGATGCCCATTGTACATTGATATACTTTGTTAATGTTCATCCTGATAATTGCAGGAGAACAAATTGATGGAGATTATCTTAGCAAATTCGGAACTCTCTTATGGATTTTGGTTCATTATATATAGTTCAAGTTTCGATATGAATCAAATTTAAGTCAAGAAATTTTAAAGATGAAGGTAGAAAAAAATAGGATGATTAGATAATAATTTGAGAGGAATTTTTAAGTAAATCATGTCTAATACATTAGCTATAGACCAGCCCAATAAAAATAAGACATAATATAGTGTCATCTAATAATTAATATTTTAAAGTTAATTTTAACTGTAAAAAAAAAAAAGACATACAAAACAAAACGAGCATCCGAATTTCCACTGCGCCTCCTCTTTCTACTTCGCCATCTACCTTGATTGCACCATCCGAATTCTCAGTTTTAGCTATGTTACTAATATCGTTGATTTTTTTTGTCACTTTTATAAGATGCCTAATTAAAGGGGCAAAGCTGAAAACTGCTGAGGTAGGTGGGGAGGTGGCTTATGGTTATTTTCCAGACTTTCATGTTCTTCTGGCTCCTCCTTCTGTGTTGAACTATTGGCTTCTTCACGATGCTGTCTCCTACACTAGGTAATTGTATATGTTTGCTTTGTGGGTTTTTCCTACCCAAAGAAAAACTGAAAACTGCGATTATTTCCATTTTTTTTTTCTTTTCTTTGTTTGTTGGGCTATTATTAGTCTGTAAGAAAACTGATCCACTGTGCAATCAAGGTAGATGGCGAAGAAGGAGGCGATGCGAGAATTCAGATGTCTTTTTATTGTGTATGTCTCTCTTTTTTTTTTTTACTTTTACAGCTAAGATTAACTTTAAGATAGTATTATTAATTAACATATTTTATTTTTATTGGATTGATTAATGCTGATGTGATTGATCCGATTCATCTAAAAATTTCTTTTTTTTTTTTCATAATGTTTCTTGTGATTGACCAGTGACGACACACAATGAAAGATTTTTCTTGAAATGTGGGTTGAAATGAAAACAAAGGAGGAAGGTAAGGGGTGAAAACATAAATAAGAAGAAATGTTATGAAACTTTCGCAAAGAAACAAATGAAAAGTAACTAGTGCAATTAAGCAAAGATGGTACTTTGAGAAGCTGAAGCCAGTAAGCCACTCTCATCTCATCATAACTTGTGGGCTTGTTCCACTCTCTCTATTCATCCTCTGGCCCCACCTTTATAGCTGGGCCCCACACTCCTCTCCCATACAAACCCTTTCTCCTCATCATTCTTCCTCATTCTCCTCCTTCTCCACCACCACCACCACCGCCACCACCACCTCCTCCTAGCTATCATGGACAGAAGTACTACTGAAAGAGAGACTCGAGATTTCATGAAAGTTGAATCCTTCTCTCAGCTTCCCTTTATCCGCCCTGCACCCGTCAAAGAAAAGGCCATTCGTCTTTTCGGTAAAGAATTCGGCGGCAACCACAGTAGTAATTCCAGCGAGGAGTCCGCGTCCACTGAAACGAACGCGGCCAAAGAAAGTGAAAATGAGGAAAACAATAGAAGATTTGAGTGCCATTATTGTTTTAGAAACTTCCCTACTTCTCAAGCTTTAGGTGGCCATCAAAACGCGCATAAAAGAGAGCGCCAGCACGCAAAACGCGCCCATCTTCAGTCGGCAATGGTGCACAATAGCCTCTCCGATGCTCATATTTATGGCCTCATGAATTATAGGATAGGTTCAGCTTCTTCTTCACCGGCCATAACTTACCCTTCGTGGAATATTACCCACCCATATAATTCTAGATTTTATGGTGCCCATGGCTCTTTCTCCCAGCAGCCTATCAATGGAAGTCCATTGGGCTTGTGGCGGGTTTCGGCTGTTCATGATGGTGCTGCTCTTCATCGTGACCGCTCTGTGAATCCATTACCGTTGTTTTCGGGCGAGGATTTGAAGCCCTCGCCGGTTGGTGGTGGTTCTAGGTCGCAGCTACAGTACGGATCATATGAGTCTAAGGCAAGTGTTCAAGATCATGTGAGTTTAGATCTTCATCTGTAATTTCACATAATTAACTTTCAACAAATTAATGAGAAATTGAGATTTTCTTAATTTGAAGCTTTTAATCAGTTGCAAATTAAAATGAGACAATTCTGAATTCTCAGAAAAACATAGGTGGTTAATTTCCACTTCATAACTAATTTCATAATCATAATTATCTTCATCTTCTTGAATTTCTTGTCAACTAGGATTAGTTTTAATGGTGTGACAGCAAGAACTGAGATTATTAATTTAAGCTATATTATACGCTAATGATATAGTTAACCACGATTAGAAGTAAAAGCTATATATATATATATATATATATTAATTAGTTAGTCTTAACTGCTGGTTATGAAATTTGAAAATCTTGTTTATTTTTGGAAGAGAAAGTTATCTTTGAAAAATTCATTTTCTACAGTAATATATAGCTGAAATTGGGGTTTCATAGTATATGAACAAATTAAAGTTGTTCATCATGTTCAGTTTCTCTGCCCACTTCAGAATTTCGTCACACGTGTGAGGAATATATATTCAAAAAAAAAAAAAAAAGAAAAAGAAAAACGGGATATCATGAAGTTAACAGCTGCATGAAGGTTGTAGATAAACACGTGTGTATGGATGTATATGTTTTTACATTCAGATGGAGTGATGAGAAAGGTAGGTTCTTGATCATGTAGCGCAATTGTTTTCAGCACAATTAAATATATATGCATACAAAAAAATCAGATAAAAAGCTTAAAGAGATCTGCTGTGATAAGGTTTCTGTGTCTCTTCTGCATAAAATGCAGAAAGAAAGTGATATATCCACGGCATGCATTTGCCAAATTTCAATGTCTATATAGTCCTCTTTTATTTTTCTTCATTTATTTTTTTTCAAACTATCCAATAATTTGAATTCATACTTAGTTCAATTAAAGGGTAAAGCGCAAATGCATATTATGTTTTTTT
>CATIWF010169458.1:0-18951 GCA_949630135.1 Balakata baccata
TTCATCAATCTTCATCAGGCCAAAGGCAGTTGCACGTTTTTCATCCATTGGTAAAGCAGCCACAGTGATATCTGCATCAGTCTCTCTGTGTGCTTGGATAAACCTTTCATAATCCATACGATACAAATGATCCCCAGCAAGGATCAGGAATTCCAAAACATTATGCTCCTCAAATAACCACAAGTACTGTCTGACTGCATCAGCTGTGCCCTGTGATCTATTAAGTTAGATTCTTGGGAGACCATACAAGAGAATAAAACAAACAAGATTGCCATTGAGCAAAAGTAATGCTATAAAATATATAAGTTGTCTTTGGTTATGTAGTCTTTTAAACCAAAATAACAATTGCACTTCAAATATATAGTGTTTTAAGATATATAGTTACCTCTCGACAAATAAATACACAAATTTGGAATATTATATGTTCTTGTTTAGAATAAAATTGAGATACCTACTCAAAACAGTCTAATTTATTCAGTCTCTACGCCTTGGTTTAAACATATTATTCTCTGTCTCATTCACAAGCCAGAATTTAAATTTGCCTTATTTAAACTAAAAACTCAAACGAGTACTATACTTTCAAACTCTCCCATCCAAATGTACCATCAAATAATTTGCAAATCATTCAGTACGTGGAACCAATTTGGATTCTCTGGGCTCTGCTGAGCGGCAAGAACTTCAACAAAACCTTCATTCTTGTAGCCACCCATGTTGCTTGCATATGCCCTTGAAAGGTGGCGATTGAGAGACGCAGAGTTGAATTGTGTAAGAACATAGATCTTTGATATATTGCTGTTTAAGCAATTGCTCACAGGAATATCAATAAGCCTGTAATTTGCTCCCAAAGGCACAGCAGGTTTGGCCCTCTTCTTGGTAAGTGGGTAAAGGCGGGTCCCAGCACCACCTCCAAGAATAATTCCCAAAACACTCTGTAAGGAATCATAAATAGCAAATGATTAGCACAATCCTCACTATATTAATTTATAAAAAAAAGGATTAATATTAAGAAGAAAAATAAAAATTAATCTATAATATCTAGAGACCCTTAAATTTCAATAGTTAAAGAAACTAGAGGCAGGCGTGTGGGCTTTGCGTAATTAACAATAATAACAAAAAATGGAAATCCAATATGTCGTTAACCATTCAAATTTTCCATTGGAATAAAAAACCTACACCGCTCGAAGTTACATTCCAAATTCACTCCCTTTTCTCAAGCGTAAGCGCATAAAGGAATTCACGATATACAGAGCAGTCAGATCAAGGGCAGACGGAGGCCAATCATTTCCTAATGAGCACGATCAAGCGCTATGAATGTAACCAGCATAGTTATCAGACTTGAAATAATAAAAATGGCAACAGTATATGGTCGAGCATATAAATAAAAATAAATGTAAATATAATACTCCCAACCATGATTTTACCTAATTCATTGCAATCTAATACAATCGCATCCAGAAAATACAATGTGTCACACCGACAATGAATCCAATAAAAGCTGGCGAAAAGGCTTCAAAGTCACAGCCTATTTACAACAAAGTAATTGAAATAGGAGATTTATTTTGAGCTCAAATAAGAACAAAAAATATTCAAAAAAAAAAAATATCCATCCTTAAATTCAAGAAAAAGAGAAAGGCAAAGAAATCTCACTCTGCTTGCGTCAGGATCAAGACAAGTTTGCGAATTCTTGGAATCCGACACCGCCTGAGGAGAGACAATCCTCGGAGTCCTCTCACTACGACCAATTCCACAGCGAACAGAAAAGGCATGACGATAAATCTTATCACCGGAAAGTTTAGACGACGAGAAAGACAAGCCTCGCAAAGCAGTTATGCGGCTGCGATTGGAGGAATTAACGGAAGAAGAGGACGAGGAGGTAGAAGATGAAGGAACTTTCAGCCCTCCGATTGCAGCCATACTCGCCATTCCGGTGAAGAGAATCTCAATGGCTATACTTTAGTCGGTCACTCAGTCAGCGTGTGTTGAGTGATGAAGAGCAATGAAACGACGGAGTAATGTGCGAGTGTCTGTTAATATTGATGTGGAAGATGTGATATTTGAGGAGTCCTGGGGAACCGTAGTTGCCCATTCCATAGGCATGAATTTACGGAATAGTTAGCGCGATTTGGCGGGAGAGTGAGAAGGATGCGCAGGGGTATTTTAAGTCATCAGAAATGTTTATGGCATTAATTTTGATGAGAGGAAAAAGGAACAAAAAAATCTGGGGGAGTTGAACAATTATTGAATGGGTGCTGTCATTTCAAGAATTCACGTGATGCTTCTGTGGCTGGTGTCATGCACCCAATTCGATCACCGATTCTCTATGCTTTTCCATCCAATTCTAAAGATGTGTAGAGTAAATTTGCGAGTGCTGTACAGTCGTTAGAAAAAAAACCAAACCCGTAATACTGTGCACTTGTTTTTCTTGGTATATATGATAAAGTGCCTCAGCCTGTCAGCCGGACTAGGGATTTTTAGCACCATTGGTTTTTATTTTTTTATTTTCATGTTAAAAAGTATAAGACATATACAGTACCTGAAAATAGGGTGTCAAACGGGTTAGTCGTGTCGGGATGCATTGAGGTGACATCGTTAGAGTGAAAACGAATATAATTTATTTATTAATTGAATCGATAAGAATACAATATAAAAATTAAATGAATTATATAAATACTATATATATAATATATTTAATTTTTAATGCAATATGATTATTTTTTTTTGTCATTTAATATGATACTATACGATCCGATACAATACTATTACGCTTTTTGGGTCATTTAATACGATATAATATGACACAATACGATTATGTTTTTTTGGATAATTTATTACGATATAACACGATACAAAAATAATATTTAAATATTAAATATTATTTTTTATAAAATGATACTATTAATCTTGATATTTCAATAAATTTATGTATATTATAAACGGATTAGATCAGGTTGACACAATTCGAAAAAATTAAACGGGTTCATTGTTAGGATTGATTTTAAAATTGTCGAAATCCAAGTTAGAGTTATATTTGGATAAGTTTTAGACTTGAATTTTGATAAGTTTAAACTTGAATTAGGATAAGACTTTGATTAGAAAAAATATTATTAATTGGAAAAATATTATTATTATTACTTGGCAAATTTATGGGGCATATAAATATAGGCAAGATCAAGACTTTTAAGTCAATGAAGCAAAGAGAGCAAATACAAGAGTAATTTGGGAATTTGCAAGTTTGAGTTTTGCTTGGATATTCTTGGGTGTGGAAAACATTCAAAAGGTTTCAGAAAATACCTTTGGGAGTTTTGGAAATTTTCTCTAAGGTTCTAAATATATAAAAATTATTCTTATAGTTTATGTGAAAGAGAAAATACAATAAAATTGTGGGTTTGGATTTAATCAACCCAAGGGAGATATAATTTAATTATATTATAATTTTTTTTATTTTTCTCATATAGTGAAAAATTGGTTACTATCTGTGAACGTAAATAATCAAGGTCGAACCACATAAATCTTGTATTTTCTCTTTTTTTTTTTGCTTGGATTTTTTATTTTGACGTGTTTATTGATTATTTTTCTCAAGAAGTGGTATCAGAGCTGGTTTCGATTAATATTCAATAAGTATGTCGAGCAATTTACCATCACTTTTTACGGTAGATAAGTATGATAAAAAAAAAGTTTCACTCTTTGGCAAATAATGGTGAAAAATCTCTTAGTTCAACGAGTCTTAGCAAAAGTATTGAAGGGAAAGGAGAAAGGAAAGTCGGAAAAGATGAGCGATGAAGACTGGAAAAAGCTCGAAGAAAGGTGTGTTAGTACAATATTTATTTACATCAGTGATAACATTATAAATAATGTTATTGAGGAGAATTTTACCTCGTTGATTTGGGACAAACTGGAAAAAATTATTTGGCTAAAAGTTTGGCCAATAAATTGCATCTAAAGCCGAAAGTTATATAGGCTACAGATAGTAGAAGGCAAAAATATGGTGGAGTATATGAATAAATTCAATTGAATCTTAAATCAATTAAAGAAATTTGATATTAAGATAGAGAAAAAAGATAAGGTGCTAATTTTCTTTCCTCACTCTTGGACTCTTATAAGAATTTTATTGACTCATTAATTGCAGAAAAAAATTATGTGATATGGATTTTGCTTAGGCGCAATTGGGGTCTCTTGAAATTCAAAGGAAAGCCAAAAGTGAGAATAGAGATGGCGAGACATTGATTTCTCAAGGTATGAGTCAGAGAGGGTAAGCTAATAACAAGGGAAGATCTAAACAAGGCAGATATAGATCAAAAGTCAAGAAATTATATGAAATTCAATGCTTCAAATGCAATGAGTATGGACATTACAAAAAAGGATTACCGGAATTGCAAGAAATAGAATGAAAATAATAATTTATTTTCACTTGCTCAGGATGATGAAGATGCCTATGTAATTACCCAAGAGAATGATACATCTTTATGTGATGGTTGGTTTTTAGATTCTTGCTGTGTTTTTCATATTTGCTTTAAGAGGAATTATTTTAATACACTCCAAGAAGAATTGACTAATACCTTAAATTTGGGTAATAATTATAAGATGAAAGTCATAGGTATTTTTAGTATAAAAATCAAAATATATAATGGAGTGCTGATAACTTTGGAAGACGTGGTATACGTTCCAAAGATGTGCAAGAATTTAATTTCTCTGAGTGTATTAGATTCTAATGGTTTTAGTTACAATGATAAAGGTAAAATTTTAAGGGTTACAAAGGTTTTGTGGTCATGATGAAAGGGTAGTTGCATCGAAGGGTATACCATCTCATTGGTAGTACAGTTAAGATTTTAAGTACCAGTTGGAAACGGGTTGCATGCATGAATAGTTTTCAATGTGTATATGGTTTTAAATAAGTAGAATTTGCTAGTGATCAATAGGAGATATTGAGGTCTCTCTTCAGAGTCGAGTAGCGTCATCAATTGGTTTTAACTACATATGGTATATTGATCGTGTTTAGAATTAAGATACATGACTAAGTTTTGATTCAGGTATGTGCAATTAAGGAATTTAGGCCAATAAGCTTATTGCAATTAAAAAATCAATGTGGAAAATTGTTGTAATTAATTTTTAAATTGTGGAAATTCAAGTTGAATTTATATTTGGATAAATCTTAAATTTGGATTTGGATAAACCTATACTTGGATTAAGATAAGACTTAAGACTTGAATTAGAAAAATTATTCTTATTTTTGCTTGATAAGATAAGTTTAGGTGGCCTATAAATATATGCAAGATCAAGGTTTTTAAAGCAATCAAGGTAAGGTTTTTAAAGCAATCAAGTAAAAATAGTAAGTACAAAAGCAACTTAGAAATTTGCAAGTTTGAGTTTTGTTTGGGTATTATTGGGTGTGGGAAATATTTAAGAGGTTTCGAGAAATACCTTTAAGAGTTTTGAAAATTTTCTCTAAGGGTTCTAGAGATGTAAAAATTATTCTTTTAATTTATATGAGAGGGAAAATATAATAAATTGTGGATTTGGATTTGATCAATTTAAGAGAGATAAATTTTGATTGTATTGTAATTTTTTTTTATTTTTCTCATATAGTGAAAAATTGGTTACTTTCCGTAGATGTAGGCAATCAATGTTGAACTATATAAATTTTGTATTCTCTCTTATTTTCTTTAGTTTGAATTTTTTTTTATTTTGATGCGTTTATTGGTTGTTTTTTCCAATATTCAGGTGTCAACTCTGACACGACACAATTTGAGTTGTGTCATAAATAGATTGACCTGTTTATGATACAAACCTGTATAAACTCAACACGAACTCTCTAATTTTAAATGTTTTGCATATCAGATTCACATATCATGATCCATTTTGATACTCCTACCTGAAAATACAGTTTTGGTGTTTGACATATAAAAGGAGATAAGAATATAATTTCAAATTTCTTAATTCATAAAGAAAAATCTCTCTATTTGGTCTTTGAAATAAATTTGATTGCCTTTATTTTTATGGCTAGTTCAAGAGTTTACCACAAATTTCCTCTTGTATTATCTAGAAATTTATTTAGTACACTTAACTTTTTATATTCTATTTTTATTTATTTTGTCACTTACTAATTTTGAAAAATATTGTATTTAGTCTTCTATTCACTGACGTGGAAATAACATAGATAACAAGTATTGTGCGAACTCGAAAAGTAAATAGTGTATTTATAATTGATCAATAGGGTGAAATACAACTTTTTACTAAATTTATAGGTGGCATAATAGATCAAAAATTGAATACAACAGGCTAAGTGAACTTAAAAAAAATTATAGACGTAAAATAACAAAACGAAACAATTTCACTAGGCAATATATGTCTTATATCTATTAAAAATAAATAATAAATAAAAAACCATAGAAAACCATTAAAAAGGTAAAATATTTTTTCTCATATTTGATATTTCATAATTAAAATTTAAACTCAATATCTCTTATTAAGATAAAATTTAATAACAAACTAAAAAATTCCTAAATTATTTATTAGAAATTTAAAATGGATTAATTAGAGTTGATTGAGTTCTCTATTAGCCTAAAAATCTAAAATTTGTAATTACAATGTTGAACATGTGATTTGGGTCCTTCCTTTGGGTCTTGGCTTATACTATTAACATTAAAGAAATTTTCACATTTCTTTTAAAAAATATTGGCCTTGTTTTCTATTTTTATATTTTTATTTTTATTGAAATCATTTTTTTTGGTATACTTCTTTTGTCTATTGTTGTTCATTTTTCGTCTTTTTCTTTCACTCTTTTGTCATACTTGAAATATCACGACGACAACGATGTTTATAGTGCATGTTGATGTGAAAGAAACTACTTCAACTGCAATGTCAATAGTGTCCGGCTATTGGAACAGTGTTTGATGGCAACGACATCGGTGTTCATAATAGTTAGGTAGAATAATATATTAGATTTGATGAATTTATGATAATACTGCTGTAATTAAATTTTTTTGTTAAATTGAATCTGAAAATTTTTTTATAGTTTTAATTCTGAATTGAATTATATTCTCTTTTTCTTCTCTGTTCTTTCTCTTTTTTTTTTTGTATTAAAATCACTAAGGTATTCTATGGATATCCAAAGATATACCAAATATATTTCAAAGGTATATCCAAGGTATTCCTAGGGAATTCCTTCCATGAAATTCTTAAGGAATTACCAAATAATATCCAATGTATACCTAAAGTATTTTAAAAAAATACTGAAAATATTCTTAAGGTATACTTAATGTATTCCTAAGGTATACTTAAGGTATTCCTAAGATATGCCTAAGGTATACCCAAAAGCTATACAATGAATCATACAAATATTGTTTAATGGTCCATAAGAAATAATACGAGGCAAACAAATAACTTAAATAATTTATTAATTATTCATTTTTTCTTTTTCTCTTTATTTTTGTATCTGGTTAAAAATGAACTTAAACATTTCCAATATATATTTAAGGTATTCCCAATGTATAATTTGGAAAATTCCAATGTATTCTTATGATATACCAAGGTATTCCAAAAGGTATATTCAATGTTCAACAATAAATTGAATACTGTTAGTTTGAAAATTTGTGATGTTTTTGAATTTTTATTCAATTTTGATTCTTCTTCTTCTTTGTGTTTTTTGGTGAAAATTGAACTCATGTATGTCGAATGTACACTAAAGATATTTCAAAGATGTATTGTCTGCACAGTCAGTCAATACTCAATAATAAATTAAATACTATTAGTTTAAGAAATTTGTAATACTTTTGAATTTAGATTCAATTATTTTTTTTTTGTTCTTCTTCTTTAATAATTCAATTATTGTTTTTGTTATTCTTATATTATTTTTTTTTTTAAGATTGGACTAAGGTATATTGAAAATATATCAGAAATATATCGTCTGAACATATTTGGAGATGAATTTAAAAAACAGATATTGTTGTAATTATTTTCGCACGTTTTTCGGTAAAATTGAAAAAAATTAATCGATGGTAATTTTATAAATATTTGAGTATTTAAAATTTTCTTAACATTTGGACACAGTTAGGAATGACAACGAGTACGAGTTTTACAAATACCTGCACATATCTGTATCCATTTAAATCCGCACAAATTTGTGTAATAATTTTTAAATAAGTCACGAGTTTGTGTATGGTACATATAGAGGTCATCAAGTATCTGCTACCCGATTATATATATATAATTTATTCTATTGAAATTTAATAAATGTAATAATATAATTAATTATTTTTTATGTATTCCTAAAAATTGATGAATTACGAATGTAATGAGATTTTGAGATTGAAATATAATTTTTTTTATCACAATGAATAATATATAATTTTATTGCTTTAAGATTATTTTTGAACGATTTAATAAATTATTTTAATTTAAATGTGTTGAATTAAATTTTATCTATTTTATTTGATTTTATAATAATTTATAATAGATTATTTTTATATTTTTTAAAAATTTTATTATTCAATTAATTTAAATTTAGTTTTAGTTTAAAATTTTGAGTAATAAATGGGTAATTAAACGAGTTCGGATATTAAATGAGTATTATTAATCAGATTTGAGACGTGTACATATATTAATATTAAATTTTTAAACAGATTTGAAATGAATTTGGATAGAGCAATTCTACGGATATCGTACTTGTTGCCTTCCTAGATGCAGCCCAATAAAAGTTCGGTCCTCTTCGGGTCGGGTCACACTGCGAACCATTAAGAAAACGGGGGGTGGGTGGGTTAATTAAAATCAACGGCGGCAACCTCTGTCTCCCTCCCTGCTTACTAGAGCTTACAGCGTTACAGGGCGCTTTCTTCTTAGCCGCCTAATTGAAGATGAAGCTAGTCAGGTAATAGTCCTGTTTATAGACTCCTAATATGTATCCTTGATCTGGTAGAAATTTTAAACTTGATGGTCTCATTGTATCTTTCTTTTTAATTCTGATGGTTAGGTTTTTGATGAAGTTGAACAACGAGACAGTTTCGATTGAGCTAAAAAATGGAACCATAGTCCATGGCACTATCACAGGTTTTAACTTCAGTACTTCACTCTCCTTTTTGCCAATTTCACAATTTTCGTTTATTCTTTAATTTATTTATGTTCTTTTATAAACCCTAGGGTTTATCAACATGCTTGCACAAATGATCGTTTTATGATTATTCTCTTAAGTGTATAATTGCTCAGCTGATGCCTCTTCCTTATCTTTAACTACTGCAAATTCTTGATACTAATGAAACTTTCTGTTGGCCTTCCTCAAATGCTTAAAAAAAACAGGAGGAAAAAAGAAAAATTTACTGTTGTCCATAAAAGTTTGTTTAAAGCGTGGTTGTACTGGAATCTAACAGGTGTGGATGTCAGCATGAACACACATTTGAAGACTGTCAAACTAACACTAAAGGGAAAGAATCCGGTTACTCTTGATCATCTGAGTGTGAGAGGCAACAACATCCGCTACTATATCCTCCCTGATAGCTTGAACTTGGAAACTTTACTTGTGGAGGAAACACCAAGGGTTAAGCCCAAGAAAGCAACTGCCGGTATTCTGTATATGATGGCATTTTTCTTTTGCATCTTATATATCTATCATGAAACTGTGGTGCATGATTGCATTATCACACTTATATATCTATCATGAATTCAGGGAGGCCTTTGGGACGTGGCCGTGGGCGAGGCCGAGGCCGTGGCCGTGGTAGAGGTCGCTAATAGTGCACTTTTCAGCTGGTATCAGAATTTCTGCAGCAGATAGTGTATAGGCCATGGAGCAAACTGAAAGAAAAATTAAGGGAATCCCAAGAATGAAGTGCAGAGTTGAATGTTATATGCTGGATTAAGCTTTGTCTAGTTTATTGGGTTTATGGATGTAGCTAAATTTTAAAGCTCAAAAATATAGAGGGGAAATGCTCAAATATCATTCTGGGCAGATGATTTTGCACCAACTAGATTTCAAAGTTATATTTCACTCGGTGAATTATTTCTTGATGTGTAATAATTAGTGAATTATGAAACTATCTTGGAAGTAGAGTGGCCTAAATTAAGTTTGACTCTGCATCATAAATCATTCGTTCATCTTATTTTCTTTCGATTAAAGATAAATCGTGCACGTATTTAACTGTAATTGCTTTTTAATTGTTTTAATCTGTTTTGTTTCGTCAATTGGAGGTTGATTAATATCAAATAGGTATTGGAATTGATGTATTGGAGTCATAGCTAATATATTTCTGTTGATGATTATCCTAAATGTCAATTAATCACCTTTCCCTCTCTTCAACTTACATATAAAGAAATTAAATACTAATCCTTCAACGGAGATAACCAAACCCACATTGTGATTTGACGCTTAAGGAAAAACTCTGAGACTTCCTTTTCTTTTCTTGTTTTTTCTTTTGTTCTGTTGGTTTGGTTTTCCCTTTCAACATTGGCATCTCAGGTGTAGTTCAAACCTTCAATGGCTGATAAAGAAGGCAGTGATGATGGTATCCATATGAATCTTGATCAGAAACTTCTTCGCCAATGTGTGGAAATCATGCTATCCATTGTGCAGTCTAAGCCGACGCAAGAGTGTACATGAAATGTTGAAAAGGCATGTGCGAAGCGGTACTGATATTGATTCGGATCTATTGAGTTCAGAATTTGAGACTTTGCAGAAAGGTCTAGAAGATGCCAAGAAGGGGCAGAAATTACTGATGACGGATGACCATCGCCTCCCTGAAGCTGTCATTCTTGAAATTCAAAGAATGATTGATATACGCCAAAGATTTCTGGGATCTACGGAGCTTTTATTGCGTGGGTTTAATGGTGAATTTGATTCGGCGGATGTAGAACTTAGGGAGTTGGACGCAAAGATTAAAGGGCAACCCGTTACTTCGATGAATGCAGAAATTAGGGAGTTAGCAGCAAGGATTAGAAGGCTCGAAGAAGAAGAAGGGGCAAAGAACGAGTTGAATGGGGGCTGGGAATTGATGAAGAAGAAAGTACTGGTAGTGTTCTTGATCCGACTCTATCATCACCAGAAAAAGAAGAAAGGGCAAAGAATGAGCTGAATTTGCAGGGATTTCAAGGTGAAAGTAGGGGTAATCTTGATGCGATTCTATCGGTACCGAAACCTTCGATGACTGCGAAAGATGGTGATCTGAATCTTGATCGGACTCCATCCTTGGCGAATCCTTGAGAGGCTAAGAAAGATGGGTTTGACGATTTGCGAAAAAGAAAACGGAGAAGAGGAGAGAATAACACTGATCAGTAGAATTTTGGGGAAGCTTCGTTTTTAACTGAAAGATCGATGATTTTGCCAAACAGCCGATTTATTAGCATTTAGTAGAAAACTTCAAACGATAGATTCCAAGAAAATCAGAAAGTTGTGAGATTCATTTTTCGCCCGACGACAATTGCTTTCTCTCACCCTTCATGCCCTGTGTTTCATTCCTTTTCATTTTCCTGGTGTTTCTCACAATCCAAACACAGACTCCTAGCAGAAGGCTTTGTTGATGATTTAGGACAATGACTCACAATTTTTTCACAATAATTGAAATGAATATCTAAGGAAAGTGTTCAGAGCAACTGATAATTTTACACACCTACGCATAAAATTACAAGACTCAAACTGTGAAGTCGTTCCAATCTTGAATCAGATCATTTATATAAAAATTGACCCTTTTTTAAATAAAATTACTGGCAGCAATTATGGTTATCAAACGCTTTCTTTATTTCTTCTAAACTGGAAATTATATAATTTGATAGACACAGCATTAATAGAGGAATTGGTATTCCAAAGCTACAATTATCAAGATAAACACAAGCATTAGAAGAGGAATAATTTGATGCATTTTGATTTTTTTTTATTAAAAAGTAAAAAAATAAAATAAAAAGAACAATGAACTAAATTGAGATTTGAAACTAAAAATAATAATAAATAATACATATTTATAATCATTAAACCAACAAAGTGAACTATAGAACCAATCATGCATCATTATTCATATTGATGTATTCTAACTAAAAAAATCACAATCAAAAAATAATCTTCAAATTGTCTTTTTCAGAAAAACCAGCAATATATTATATCTAATTATTAATCACCTTTAAATACTGTTTTGGGCATAATATTACAAAAAAAAAAAATCATATTTTTAATAAATTTTATTTAGATCAAATTTATAAATAAATTTTATTACCATAAAAAAGAACAATAACAGTAATATATATTGTTATTTTCATTTTAATAATAATTATAATCTAACTACTAAATTTGTTACATAAATCAGAAATTTTAGTTTATGAATTAATAGGATGAAATTTTCATATATATTTTACAGAGAGAAACCCCACACTGCAACTTTCTCCATGCATGCTTGAAAATGGCCTTTTAATTTTAACCACACGCACGGGTATGTGAGGGGCTTTATGAGTTGTTTGTCCCCATTTTGGTAATGATTGTCTGCTTAGTAGGTCCACATGGTTTGCACGTGCAATTCCCACTCGCTTTGCCTCCTACTATTTCTTTTCCAAGTATTTTCAACTTATATATTTAATAAATCGAAACTAATTCTATTCACCTCCGATATCGAACGGTTTAAAAGGTGATAAAATATTTCCATAAAAATATTTTAAAATAATTATATTTCTCAAATTTAAACTTCAAAAATCTAACTAAACTAAATTGTCGATACCAGCTTATCCATATTTTGTTGGATATTTCTTTTCTTTTTTGCCTTTGTGCCCACATGCTTATGCTTTGCCCTACTAACACTATTATTCCCACTCCGCCCTTGCATATATTACATTTATTTAATAATATGAAAATTAACATTTTGTTTTTAAATTTTGCTCTTTCTCATGTTGACGAATTGATGAACATGTGAAAATCAAACGTTTTTTTGTGTGTGTCTATTTTGTGAAGGTTAGCAATTTCGTGAAATAAAACTTTGAATTTAAACCCCAAGAAGAGCCAAAAGTATACAAGTAAAGCAATTTGAATTTACAGCAACTAACGATTTTCAGAATGGGGTTTTATGGTTGACTAGTGCTGGCCACTGGGCGTGCTTAATGTGGTCCACTTTACATTATGGATTCAATGGACGCATCGCATACCATTACTCTTTTTTGGTAAATAGTTTAGATTTTGAAGCTTTTATCATTAAATCAATGTTAATAAGTTAAAATTTATTAGTTGAATCCACTATTCTTTTTTTTTTTTTAATTTCATGAATAACACTTCTTATCTAATTGGATATCTGTTCTTCAGTAGAGTATAATATTAAACATTTTTTTTTATTTTTTCACATAGAGTCTTTAAACCCAAAAAAAATAAAATCATCCTCCTAGGAAAGCGCACCATATAGCGACTAGGATTCATTTATGTATAGTGGGTATAAAAAGAGAGAAATAAGTTCAGAAAAATAAGTCCCGAATTCCAAATTTCATAGCGAGAAATGAGCAACAGAATTAGACGTTGGATCAAACAAACAAGTCCCCAACTATAGAGTGGTCCTCGTAACTATGGTATAGGTGTTGGGGAATAAAAATCAGGAAGAATGTCAAATAGAAAACGTCCAAGTCAAGAAAATAAGATAATATATAAAATTTATCGTAGTTCAGTCTTTAATTACGAATAACTAATTTTTTTACTGTATAAAAAAATAAAATTATTATAATACAATAAAATTGTATTTCATTTGAATTGACTAAATTCATAATATATTATATTTTTCTTCTCACATAAACTAGAAAAATAACTCTCGATCCTAAAAGCTTTCAAAGATGTTTCCCGAAACCTTCTCATAAATATTTTTCCACACCCAAAAATACCTGAGTAAAAACTTAAATTTGTAATCTCAAATTGCTATTGTATTTGCTTATTTGGCTTTTCCACTTAATGCTTTGAACTTGTCTATTTATAGGCACAAAAAGTTACCTACTTAGATAAAGAATACCATTCTAATAGGATTCATTTTCCAAACCTAATAAATTTTTCTTATCCAAGTCTTAAAAACTTATCATAATCCAAATTCAATTTGAATTCCCACAATTTAAAAAATCAAATCCTAGCATTCCATTGTGACTTTTGAATTGTATTAACTTTATTGACCTAAATTCTTCAACTATACATACTCGAATTAGATATTTGTCATGCATCCTGATTTTAAACAAGACCAGTAATTGAAATCAGTCAATAACGCTACTAAATTATAGAAAAAGACCTCAATCTCTCCATATAATCATTGCCAGTAGATTCCACCAACTTACAACCATGTACCCCTTGGAATGCAGGAAATCCATTTGCAACCAGTACTTGAGATTTTCACTGTACTGCTCATTATATGGTATATTCCATACATTTCTTTGAGTTTTTTTTCAATATTCACTACTCATCTTTTATGGTTTTCCTTCTTTTTTCCATTCAATTTTTTTGTTGAATCTTATTGAACTAAAAGATCCTTTACCATTTTTTGCCAAAGAGTAAAACTCAACTGTTTGATATTTTTATTGAAACCTGAAACCAAACTCTGATACCACTTGGGAAATAATAATCATTAAACATGTCAAATAGAAAAAGTCCAAGCCAAGAAAATAAGAGAGCACACAAAATTTATATAGTCCGGTTCTCGATTGCCTATATCTTTAAAAAGTAACTAATTCTTCACTGTATAAGAAAATAAAATGATTACAATACAAGAAAATTGTATTTCATTTGAGTTGATTAAATCTACAATCTATTATATTTTTTCTCTAACATAAGTTTGAAAAATAACTCTCAAACCCAAAAACTCTCAAAAGTGTTTCCTGAAACTCTTCCTTAAATGTTTTCCCACATCCGATAAAATATCTAAGCAAAAACTCAATTGTAATCACAAGTTGCTCTTATATTTACTTCTTTAGCTTCTTTCTTTAATGTCTTGAACTTGTCTATAAAACCAAAAGTTAGAAATACCATTCTTATAGGATTTATTTTCCAAATTTAATAATTTTTCTTGATCCAAGTTTTAAAATCTTATCCTAATTTAAGTCTAAATTAAATTTTCATAATTTAAAAAGTCAAATTCCAAGAATGGAAAGCCAATTAAGGAAATTCTTAGCTTAACAATCTCCTCTAAAAATTTTGCAAAGAACTGAGACGCTAATTGGCATGTGGAGGATAAAATAATTTCTGGGTACTAAAATTTGTATATATATCAAATTAGTAATATCCAAAATCTTACCAACATTCATATCAGTAAATCAGACATGCATCAGTATAAATCAAATAGCAAAATATTTGATATTATCGTCTGAAACTAAATTTAAAATTTTGACATTAATACGTACATAAAAAAAATGATATCATTAAATTATTTTGTCCGCATATGGATGTTCAAAGGAAAATATGAATCTTTCAGTCTTCGATTTAATTATAAATCAGGGTCATACGAACAGATTCAGGAACAGATTTGACATTTGTAGGGCACATTAGTTGGAATTGAAAGATCTATTTTGTAACGTAGTTTGTTTTGTACTCCAACTGACCACCAAACCTAACCACCTAGTTACTCCTACGTACCTAGCAAATACCGAGAGTATGAGCCATCAGGCCCTATAATTCACTGAGTTATTAATTATAGTAATTTTTTAATACAATAATATATTTTATTTGAAAAGATTACTATTGCTAATAGTAATGCAGATATTCAGATCATATATACTCAATAATTCAACAAGATTCCAAGAAGATAAATGCATGAATGATCGACGAGGTAGGATGACAAATCATATAATGTTTCTATCCAGAGAAGAAGATCAGCTTTTTTCATTTTTTTTTTCTTGAATTTTTGTCTGTCCAAAAACAACAAAAATGAAGTGATACATAGAGGAAAAGATAAAATGATTTGATTAGAAGGTTGAGCCAAACAAAACTGGGGAAGACACAGAAGAGTCAAAGATATTATAAAGAAGAAAAATACAAGAAGTTGGTCTAAGTTGACAGAACCTCGTGCTATCTCGAAGACTGTGATCCACAGCGATTAGGAGATCGTGCAAATGGGGGTTCCCAGTCAAAATGACATATCATTTTTGATAAATTAGACCGAACTATATAAATTGAATTAATTTAATATTTTAAAATTTATTTATAATATAAAATTTAAATTAATTTTAAATTATAAATAATTTTTAAAATATTAAATTATTATAATTTATATAGTTAAAATACCGTCCGCGTAATTCACTCAAAATAATTTAATTTTTCTTTTACTATTAACTCAATATTAATTCTGTTCTCAGTAATTATTAATTATTATAAAATGGAACTTTCTATTTTTTTTTTCTATATATAAAATTTGAATTCCATATCTTATTTAAAAGAAAAATATATCTAACCATCTCAACCAATCATAAATAGATTAATTTTTTTATCCTTTATTTTAGTTTAATTTTTATATGGTACCCTCATAATAATTTTAATCAATATTTATATATCTACCTTAACAAAGAGTTATATACACATTACATAAATTTATCCACAAATATTATTATCATATAAAGAAGAAAGTAACCCAAAATTTAAAGCAATGAATGGACTATTTATACTTTTTAAAATTATACTTTTAGCAATAAATTTAAAGTATAATATTTATATTCTACTTTTTAAAATTATACTTTTAGGTCCCGTTTATTTTACAGAAAAATATTTTTTATATTTAAAAAAATTGGTCTATAGAAAATAATTTTTTTATCAAAGAGAAAATAAATTATTTTTCTGAAAAATAACTCTCTTTTTTTAAAATAAAATTCATTTTTTGAATTTTGATATGCTTATATAAATAAAAAATATTATATTAAAACTAACTAAATATATATTAATTAATATATTAACTATTGAAAAATACTTCGGTGACCTCGAGCCACCACCGGTAACTGGTTACCGGCCGGTCACAGAAAATTTATTTTAAAAAATTATTATTTTATATAATTTTTTATAAATAATTATAAATTAAAATATCAAATTTTGAAAAATTTTAAATACTAAAAAATAAATCTTTTAAAATTTTATATTTACAATCAAATGACAAACTCAAACTTAGTAATTAATCATGCGTTTAGGAGGCTGTAGCTAGCTAAATTGATTATTTGAAGCAGTGAATCATTAAGATGAATGACATCACCATTACCATCCACAGATAATAAAAGTGTAAAACCCATAATTTGAAGATTATTTGGATTGGTGCCCACGAGGGAAATGATCAAAGAAAAAAAAAATGGTCCCAGTGAAATAATAATATTTGAGTAAACCAAGAAGGAATATATTGCAAAAAAAGTGGTTTGACTCGGTGGAGTCGTCCCCACCTCGCTTTGCCTTTTGCCCCTACAAATTTCAAAATTAAATTCTATTATTATTATTATCATTAATTTATTATAATTACAAATATTATTGCTAATATATTTAAGGAGATGTAAATGAATTAAAAAAAATTTATTCTAATTTAATTAAACGTCTTGAATTTGAATTGTTAATTTTTGATAGAATATTTTATTATTTTTCATAGTTCTATTCCGTATAAATATAATTAGTTTCAGTCTATTAAATATAAACTGGTAATATATATAATTTCATTAAAAAAAAAATTATTAGTAATATATATATAATTATTGTTATTAATCAATCATGTCTCTCTCATGCATTATACATCTCAAATCAAAGCGATGGCCTCCACACAGACATGGAACTACCAATTTCCAGGTTTGATTTAATAATATATGACAGATTCACGCCTTCATTGTCTCTCTCTTTTTATAATTTGCTCCTAATTTATATTAATTGGAATATATATTTCCTTTCTCTTTTTATTATCAATATAATTTAAAAAAAAAAACATATTATCTACGTAAAATTAACCAGTTGTGTTTATAATAAATTTAAGAGAGTACAACTCAACCAAATGTAGTTACCATTAAAATAATTATTTTATATATTAAAATTTAATTCACATTCAATTAAAAATCATAATATATTCATTATTATATTACAAAACTTGAATTATAGTTATTTTAATATTTTTAAATATACATGCATTGAATCGATTTATTATATTATTAACTTGAATATTGTAATTTTTTTTACTATTTTATTATATATATAATTTTTAAATGATATATTTCTATTAATATATTTTACTAGCAATGAAATTATTTTCTTATAAAAAAAATTCACATTCAATTACTAATTAATTTTGCTAATTGCTAAAAATTGAATCATATCGATAATGTTATTATAACACCGAAAAAATAAAATTGACACTTGTAAAGATTAAAGAATAAATCATTGTTGGTATTTTTAAAGTTAGATCAGCTTTAGCCTTTCGGTATTTATAGTTCAATACTGAATTTTTTTTTGACTTAATTGAATATAATACTTTTGTTATATATATATATAAATGGATCCATATGTACAATCGTTTTCTTTATGATTATTTGATGAGGAAAGGTTTCCCAAGTAGCTTTTAGTCAAATAAAGCTGCTGAAGTTTCTTTGGTCTAACTTTTTTTATTTGCTGAATCGAATTTTTATTTTCAAATATGCATATTACTGTTCTCTGGCGAAGAATATTTGTATATGCGCAGCATAATACGCATTTTTCTGAATCTCATGATTATTTGGAACTGTTTGTTTGTTTTTTTTTCTGTTTTTGTTTGATTTTGTATTCCAATCCACATTATGTTTTCAAAAGATTTTGATAAGAAACTAATAGCAGTTATTGATTATGATGATTTTCAATGGTTGATGTTGGTGTACTTATTCCAAGGAGAAAGAAGAGGCGATGAATCAAAGCTTCGTGCAATAATCATTAGCAAAAAGAATAATTTTAAAAACAATTAATATTCAACCCAGCAATGAGCTCTTCATTGATTCATTCATCATTTAATTCACACATTTGTTGGGTTGTGTAATCATGCATGTTTTTTTTTTTTT